>JAFBJR010000758.1:49944-66778 GCA_016785285.1 Brachirus orientalis | reverse complement strand
AGGTTAAACTAACCATCTGACCAAGTTTGATGATTGTATCCTTGTGTGCTTTGATGATCAATAACGATGATTGTATCCTTGTGTCTTCAGGACCTGGAGGTTTTGTCCCAGGAATTAGTCCGTCTTTCTAAAGACTCCAGTTCAGCGGGGTCGGGATGAGACCATCACCTGATCCACTCCATTCCCTCAGCTTGTCTCAGACTAACACCTGGACCACTTTTTGGTGGGCTTGGACTAATACATGGACATTTTAGACTGCCTGCTGGGCTGGGACTAAGTGCAGGAATGTGTCCATCTACAAATTTAGGGAATGAAAAACATTTATTTTGCTTTGAACGTACTGTAGTTAACACTTTTGAGCTCTGGCTATGACCTGGAAGCCATGTTGTCACTGACTGTAAACCTTTGCTTATCTTTCTGGTGTGTGTGTATGTATGTTTGGTCCTGGCTATGTCCTGGAATGCAACACTTCAGTTTGTTCATTAAGTGGATGTGTCTATTTCCTGGACTGTCTGAGACTAACTGAAGCTACAGTTTTTTTTCGTGGAGCTTCTTCACAGTGACTTACTGTAAAGGTGTAATGATGACAAATTGCTGACCACTCTCCAAACACCTCTAACTACTCTCTTGTGGCTAACGCTAAGCTAAAAACGTTCTTGTGACTAATGCTAAAGTAATAACTCTCCTGGGGCTAATGCTAAGCTAGCAGTCATTTTCTGTCTGTCACACACGTTGTCCTTCGTCTCCGATACAGTGTTTTGACGTTAGGTTGACGTTGACCTTAAACTTTCGTAAGTTGTGTCACGTAATGTTTCGCCTTGAGCTCGGATGTTCCAACTCGAATAGCTGAAGTTCTGGTTCTGGCTACTGGTTCCAGTTCCTGGTACTGGGTAAGTTTCTTGTTCCTGGTTCAGCTTCTGGGTTCAGGTCTTGTCCTTGGTTCTTGTTTCTGGTTCAGGTGCAGTTTTTCTGTTCGGGTATTGGTTCCTGGTTCAGGTTCTGGGTTCAGGTCTTGTTTTTGTTTTTTTTTCAGGTCTTAGTTTCTGGTTCTGATTCATGTCTTGTTTCTGGTTCTGATTCGTGTCTTGTTTCTGGCCCTGGTTTTGGTTCATGTCTTGTGTCTGGCCCTGGTTCTGGTTCATTCCTTGTATCTGGTTCTGGTTCATGTCTTGTGTCTGGCCCTGGTTCTGGTTCAGACCTTGTGTCTGGTTCTGGTTCAGGCCTTGTGTCTGCTTCTGGTTCATGTCTTGTTTATGGTCCTGGTTCTGGTTTGATGTGAAGAGGGACTTTGAGGTTTCACGTCTGAAAAAACATTTGTGAATGTTTAATGTAAAATAATTTGATCCTTTATTGTTTGTGGGTTTTTTTAAAGTTCTTTTAAAAGATGGAGATCGTCATCAGGTTTTGTGTCACGTGATTCAAACAAAACAATTCAGATTTTCATTGTTCAGTCTTTCGTTTCTGTGACCGTGTCTATGACCTGAATCACGGGAAACCGACCAACAAACTCATGTCTTACATTTTTATTATTTGTATTTATATTATTTCTCTGTATTTTGTTTGAAACTGAACTTTGTTTCTTTTGGAATTGAGGTTTTTATTTTTTTCTAAATGATCCCTGTCTATGTGCAGGACCTCTGAGGGACCTGTCTATGTGCAGGACCTCTGAGGGACCTGTCTATGTGCAGGACCTCTGAGGGACCTGTCTATGTGCAGGTCCATGATCATGTTGCTTTGTTGTTGTTTTCTTGGCTACTCTTTGTATGTATATTTATACTGTGTACAGCGTGTATGCATACATACATACATACATACACGCTGTACACACACATTACATATATACTGTGCAAAGGTCTTAGTGCAGCAGCAGGTTTGTTTTGTCTGTTCAGTCTTTGTCATTTACATAACAATGTGACTGGAGGTCGGTTTTGTTTATTGACAAACTGTTAATGAGTTTAACTTAAACATGATGATCAATAATGTGTTGAATCAATCTGGTGTAATAGTCCTTTAACACAGCAGATATTTATTGGTAACATTAATGATGTTTGTTGTGTTATTGTTTATAATAGACTGTAATAATGACTAATGTAATGATGGCATAAGACTTTTGCACGGTGCTAAATATGTATACGTGTGTGTGTACATATATACTGTGTATGTATATATACATACATACACACAAAAGGTAAAGGCTGCTGTGCGACTGAAGCTGAATATTTATGAGACACGATGATCATGACTCCAATTATTCAAACAATGAGAAACTATAAAATATGATCTGAGACGTGTTTGTGCTTTTTCTGCTTAACTAACACATCACTCTGTTCGAATCATGAAATGTTGCTGTTACAATGTTTCAAAACGTGTCAACAAATTTTTAATTATAAATCCATGAAAATGTCATGAAACTAAATTCAAAAATGGACATAATAGTAAAAAATAAATAAACGACTTCCTGTTTCAGACTCTCAAACATCAGAATGTCGTCACTTGAAATATTAATTTATTAATTTCTATTGTCATGGCTCTGTCTATGTTCTGGACCATGACACGCTGAACATGACGACTCCAGAGGAACATGTGGCTTAAATAGTTCTGCAGTAAATGTCTCAGTTCTGTGTGAATATGAACAGACGTGTTCCTGTTCCACTCCTGTCCACAGGGGACGGCACTTCTGTCCACAAGGTTATTTTTTTCTCCTGTTTCTTTTCCTTCTGATGGAGGTCCAGTGTAGGTTCATCAGCAGGGAGACGCTTCTGTGCTTGATGCTAATTAACTGTCCAATACTTCCTGTCTCACAGTGGAAGACAGATTAGAGAGGTGATGGTCCTCTGACTGAGTCCACCTTAACGAGATAGCGTCTGATTGGTCGGGCAGAAGGTTAATTAAAGAAAAGTTTAAGAGTTTTTTTTTAAATTATGGTTTTAATTAAAGAGTAGTTTCAGAGGGAGACTTGCTGTCTGCCCTCATCCGTCTCTGTCCCCTCATCTACCTGTCTGTCCTCATCTGTGTCTTTGTCTGTCCTCCCTTGTCCCTGTGTGCCTCTATCTTCATCTGTCTCTATCCTCATACCCAATTAGTTTATCTGACCAATGGTCACTTTTTCTAACTAACTCTGGGGAAAATAAGTTTTCCATATAATGCAGGTTTTGCAAGTTTTCCCACTTACAAAGAATGGAGAGGTCTGTTATTTTCATCGTAGGTCCACTTCAACTGTGAGAGACACAATTTAAAAAAATCCAGAAAATAATTTGCATTTTATTGCATGGAATAAGCATTTGATACAATAGAAAAATAGAACTTAATATTTGGTACGGAAACATTTGTTTACAATTACAGAGGTCAAATGTTTCCTGTAGTTCTTGACCAGGTTTGCACACACTGCAGCAGGGATTTTTGGACCACTCTTCCATACAGATCTTCTCCAGATGTTTCAGGTTTTGGGACTGTCGCTGGGCAACAGAGTTTCAGCTCCCTCCTAAGATTTTCTATTAGGCCCCTGCAGGACCCTGAAATGCTTGGGAGCCTGGCTGTGTGTTTTGGGTCATTGTCATGCTGGAAGACCCAGCCATGACCCATCTTCAGTGCTCTTACCGAGGAAAGGAGGTTGTTGTCCTCAATACGAGGAAGAAGAATCAAAAAACACCGTGAAAGAGTTTTGGTTTGATATCAACCGTCTGTTCATACAGAAAGACATTTGGAAAAGGTAAGAATGGACAAAGTATAAATTTTGACTTGAATGGTCATTATTTTTTTACATGAAAGTAATTACCAGTCATTTACATACTGTAGCTAACGATTCTGAACAGCTAGGAAGCCATGACTTATTCAAACCAAGAAATGTAAAAGATAAACTACCTGCTCTTTTATTAATTTTGTTTTTACCTTTTAATGACTCGGAGAAGTTGCACAGAGTTTAATTTGTAAACTTGTGATGTCAGATCTGCAGTTGCATGTGATTGTTATCCTATGTAAAATAGTTCCCAACTGACAGCAATGTTATTTGCGTCTTTAAGACAAACATAATGACAACAGTTACTACTGTTGACTAAATCTCCTCAGTCATTCTTCATACTTCACCTAGCTTTGTTTAGTTTCACCAAGTTACAATAGTCTGTCATGGACATCCTTGTTGAGTGATGTAGCTCCGTAGTTGGACCTCTAAAATAAATGATTTATTGTGTGTGTGTGTGTGTGTGTGTGTGTGGGGGGGGGGGTTCTGTCCAGTTCATGTCAAGGGTTACATGTCAATGACAAGACATTCAAAAAAAAAATGCAGACCTATAGTAAATGTACCTGTTTTTTACACGTTTTCAAAAATGACTTAAATTACTCAGATATTTGATGGTCATAAATCTTGACATTTATATATGTTAGCAGTTTGGCTATCACATGCTGTAGTTTATAATTGTTCATTTTCAAAAGTGACTTTGGTCACAAAATGCATACAAAATACATTTTTGTGTTTATAAAAGTCTACTCAAACATTATATCCTTTTACTCTGAATGATTGTAACTTTCTACTCTGTCAATGATGTCTACTGGATGAAAGACACTCAACTCAGTTTAATCATGAAATGAAAAAAGTGTCCAGAGTTAAAGTACCACCGTGTTGTTCAACTGAAGATGGAGACGCTTCATATGATTCACAGTTATGTCTCACTGAGACTTCAGTTGTCCTTCCTGTCCACCTGCTCAGGTCACATCAGGACTGTTAGGGTGTTTCCCTCCATCACATGCGGTGATGGTTTCTCTGAAGCCTCACAGATACGAGGAATACATTAAGACAGAAGGAGAGGCTTTCCCTGAAGGAGTGCGACTGCATTGGATCGAGGTACAGACTCTTCCGGGATCATGACGGACGTTGCAGATTGGACATCCCATCATCCCTCATCATCCGTATCTCTGGCCTTGATTCACCTCTATCGCCGTCTCAGGATCGGGCGCCATCCTACTTCCATTCGGATCTTTGGACTGAAGCCAAAGACATAGGAGTGCGAGTAACTGTAAGACATTACCAATGCTGTTCTGACTGTCCATGACCTGGGCCTAAACCTAGACCCAGGAAGCTTAAAGTGTTGAATTGTGTTTTCCTTATTCTGTTTTTCTCTGTTTTATATTATTTCTGTTTTTCCTTTATTTTCTCTGTTGACTTAAAATAAATATAACTCTTGTCCTGTACCTGGTAGAGATGATTCCCATTCCTGTTGAAGTCCCTTGTTCCCAAGTCCCTGTTCAATTTCCAGTCAAAGTTCATGTTCCTTGAAGTCCTTGTTCCTGTTGAATTTTCAGTTGAAATTCCCATTCTTCATGAAGTCCCTGTTCTCGTTGAAGTTCCCGTTCCCGTTGAAGTCCCCGTTCTCTTTGAAGTCCCTGTTCCTGTTGAAATCCCCGTTCTCGTTGAACTCCCATTTCCCTTTGAAGTCCTGTTGAAGTCCCCGTTCTCGTTGAAGTCCTAGTTCCTGTTGAAGTGCCTGTTCCCGTTGCAGTCCCCGTTCCCGTTGCAGTCCCCGTTCCCGTTGAAGTCCCCGTTCCTGTTGAAATCCCAGTTCTCATTGAACTCCCATTTCCCTTTGAAGTCCTGTTGAAGTCCCCGTTCCCGTTAAAGTCCCCGTTCTCGTTGAAGTCTCCGTTCCCATTAAAGTCCCCGTTCTCGTTGAAGTCTCCGTTCCCGTTAAAGTCCCCGTTCCCGTTAAAGTCCCCGTTCTCTTTGAAGTCCCTGTTCCTGTTGAAATCCCCGTTCTCGTTGAACTCCCATTTCCCTTTGAAGTCCTGTTGAAGTCCCCGTTCTCGTTGCAGTCCCCGTTCCCGTTGCAGTCCCCGTTCCCGTTGAAGTCCCTGTTCCTGTTGAAATCCCCGTTCTCGTTGAACTCCCATTTCCCTTTGAAGTCCTGTTGAAGTCCCCGTTCTCGTTGCAGTCCCCGTTCCCGTTGCAGTCCCCGTTCCCGTTGAAGTCCCCGTTCCTGTTGAAATCCCAGTCCTCATTAAACTCCCATTTCCCTTTGAAGTCCTGTTGAAGTCCCCGTTCCCGTTGAAGTCTCCGTTCCCGTTGAAGTCTCCGTTCCCGTTAAAGTCCCCGTTCCCGTTAAAGTCCCCGTTCCCGTTGAAGTCCCCGTTCCCGTTAAAGTCCCCGTTCCCATTGAAGTCCCCGTTCTCTTTGAAGTCCCTGTTCCTGTTGAAATCCCCGTTCTCATTGAACTCCCATTTCCCTTTGAAGTCCCCGTTCTCTTTGAAGTCCCTGTTCCTGTTGAAATCCCCGTTCTCATTGAACTCCCATTTCCCTTTGAAGTCCTGTTGAAGTCCCCGTTCCCGTTGAAGTCCCCGTTCCCGTTAAAGTCCCTGTTCCCGTTAAAGTCCCTGTTCCCGTTGAAGTTCCCGTTCCCGTTAAAGTCCCCGTTCCCGTTAAAGTCCCCGTTCCCGTTAAAGTCCCTGTTCCCGTTGAAGTCCCCGTTCCCGTTAAAGTCCCTGTTCCCGTTAAAGTCCCCGTTCCCGTTGAAGTTCCCGTTCCCGTTGAAGTTCCCGTTCCCGTTGAAGTTCCCGTTCCCGTTGAGGTTGGTCAGATTTTCTAAAAGCTTCTTCTTTAACATCAGGTTCACATGGATCATCACATGGATCATCCTTTGCAGATAAAAGCAGCTATTGATGCTCCACAGAAATAAAAATAGCAACACATCCACCAGGTGGCGATGATGAGGCCAGATTTGCATGTTTGAAACGTGACAGTACAGTCGTATATTTGCAGGTCAACCATGTTCTTTCAGCATTAAGAGGACATCACTTTGTCGATTATTTTCAGAAGGTAAACTGGGCCACAGTTTGGCAACAGTGGAATAAATGATGGGATGGACTGTGATCAGTCGTCTTCCTTCATCTTCTCCCTTCTTCAACTCTTCTTCTCTGTCCTCATCTCGTCCTCCTGTCCATCATCCTCTTTCTTCCACCTCAGTCTTCATTGCTGACGTCTCTCTTCGTCTCTCTCTCATAATCCTGTCATGACTGACTCATTTATCATACATGAGTGTGAAACTATAAAATCCAGGTCACTGCTTCATCCTCAGTGAAGATGTTCATCTCTGAGAGAGAGAGACACAGAGACACACACAGAAAGCGAGAGCAGTGCATGGGTGTTACGGGCACATGATCAGTGGAAATGCAGCTGTGCTTCACCAGTCATGAACAGGAAGTGGTTGATATTTGAACAGGAGGTGGTTGATATTTGAACAGGAAGTGGTTGATATTTGAACAGGAATCTTTATTTAATGCTTTTCTAAAGTGTGTTTTTATTTAGACATTATGGGATGTAAGGTGTGAGGGCAAGTGAGTTTTTCCTGGGTGGTTGTTGGTTTCTCACACAGTCCAGTCATCTACCACCAGTCTACCATGATCCAGTCTAATCGATGCTAATCCATGCTAACCTCTGCACCAGTGTTCACACCTCAGCATGAATCATTCATCACTGAAGAATGCTGTTCAATTATACATGATACACACACTCAGCTGAGGATACATGTTACTCTAAATCAGCTGCACACACACGGCCTTGACTATAACACAGTCACTCACTCACTCATTCACTCACTCACGCACTCACTCACTCACCATCGACCTCTTTATCCAGTGGCAGGTCTGGACAGAACATTATCCAACAAAGGTCAAACACAGAGACAGACAACCCCTCTCTCTGACGTTCTCACACAGAATATGTAAACAAAGAAAGACCCTCAGTTGAACCAGGATTCAAACCAGTGAACTTATTGCTATGAGGTAACCATGCTAGCCACTGCCATGTCATGCTGCCCACAACAACAATGATGAGTTAAAGTCAATCTATCTGACTGACTGAGTTTGAGATATTAAGTGCTGATATTTCTATCTTTACGGCTACATTTTACTGTCCTGAGTAAAAAAAAAAACATCATCTTCATCATCATCACTTGAACATGGCAACTTTATGAGTTTTTCACTCTGGAGGCTCCGGTCCAGACTGTTACACAGAGAATATGAGTCTGTGACTGAAGTGCTTTTATGTTTGTCCATTAGATGAGTTTGAACTTATGAGTGAAGATGACGAGGGAGCGATGATGAAGAATTGGAAGAGTCAGAACTTGTGAAGATGACGAGGGAGCGATGATGAAGAATTGGATGAAAAGACAGTTTTGTCTGCTAAAACTTTCTTAACTTCACTTTATTACTTTTCTTAATTGGGGGCGGAGTCACCATGATCCATTTGTTATGACCCCAGGGTCACAGCTTCCTTTTTCCTTGTATGCATGAGTCTGCATGTGACTGTGTGATGGGTTGCAGGTGTGCGTGTTTGATTGACATTTGATTGTGTGAGTGTCGAGGTGGATCCTGACAGCTGATATAAGAGGCCTGGTCTACTCAGCTGCAGTGGACTTTCCTTGAATCATTCTCAGACAGACGGCCAGCAGACAGGAACAAGAGGAACAAGAGGAACAAGAGGAGCAGGAACAAGGGGAACAAGGGGAACAAGGGGAACAAGAGGAACAAGAGGAACAAGGGAAACAAGGGGAACAAGACGAACAAGGGGAACAAGAGGAACAGGAACAAGAGGAACAAGAGGAACAAGAGGAGCAGGAACAAGGGGAACAAGGGGAACAAGAGGAACAAGGGGAACAAGGGGAACAAGGGGAAAAAGAGGAACAAGAGGAACAAGGGAAACAAGGGGAACAAGAGGAACAAGGGGAACAAGAGGAACAGGAACAAGAGGAACAAGAGGAACAAGAGGAACAAGAGGAGCAGGAACAAGAGGAACAAGGGGAGCAGGAACAAGGGGAACAAGAGGAACAAGAGGAACAAGAGGAACAAGGGAAACAAGGGGAACAAGAGGAACAAGGGGAACAAGAGGAGGAGGAACAAGAGGAACAAGAGGAACAAGAGGAGCAGGAACAAGAGGAACAAGAGGAGCAGGAACAAGAGGAACAAGAGGAGCAGGAACAAGAGGAGCAGGAGGAACAAGAGGAACAGGAGGAACAGGAGGAACAAGAGGAACAGGAGGAACAAGAGGAACAAGAGGAACAGGAGGAACAAGAGGAACAAGAGGAACAAGAGGAACAAGAGGAGCAGGAACAAGAGGAAGAGGAACAAGAGGAACAAGAGGAACAAGAGGAACAAGAGGAACAAGAGGAACAAGAGGAACAAGAGGAACAAGAGGAACAGAAACAAGAGGAACAAGAGGAACAAGAGGAGCAGGAACAAGAGGAACAAGAGGAACAGGAGGAACAAGAGGAACAGGAGGAACAAGAGGAACAAGAGGAACAAGGGGAACGAGAGGAACGAGAGGAACAGGGTTACAGACACACACACACTCATGTTTGTGCTTCTATCATAGTGAGGACCCTCATAGACATAATACATTCTCCAGCCCCTTACCCTAACCTTAACCATCACAACTAGATGCCTAACCCTGACCCTAGATGAATTAACCCTAACTTAAACCTAAACCCAGTTCTAACCCTAACCCTAAAACCAGGTCTTAACCCTGAAAAAGCCCTTTAAAGAAGTGAGGACCAGACAAAATGTCCTCACTTTGACAAAATGTCCTCACTTTGTAGGAATTATACGATTTTTGGTCCTCACTCTGCAGCAAGTACAAGAACACACACACTCACACACACACACAGACTGGTAGGGGAGAGAGAGAGAGGGGGAGGGTCGAACAAGCAAATAGAAGGGAGGTGGAGCCAGAAAGAGAGAGAGACATGTGTGTGTTTGTGAGAGAGAGAGAGAGAGAGAGTGAGAGTGAGAGAGGATGACAGCAGATGCGATTGTTGCTGCGGCAGCAGAGCAGCTCAGCTCACAGACACTAAAACATCTGTCTTCATCATCATCATCATCATCGCTGCTTCCTCCTGCGTCTGCTCGTCCTGTTTCTACAAACCTACCTTCATCATCACCATCATCGTCATCCTCATCTGTGGTAAGTAGGATGAAAACTGCTCCAGATAAAGAGACTTCTGAGAATAGAAGGAGGTGAAGAAGAGGAGGAGGAGAAAGAATAGAGGGAAAGACAGGAAAGGGATAAAGAGAGAAGATTTCTTTTCGAAAGAAAAAGAAAGAAAGAAAGAAAGAAAGAAAGAAAGAAAGAAAGAAAGATTTAAGGAGAACAGCAGAAGAGAAGAGTTCAGGACAGAGAAATGTTGAAATGGAATGTGTGAGTGTGTTTTCTTATATATGGTCCTAATGAGGCAGAACCTCATTTCTGAGGCACTGTTTAAGTTTATGACTAGGATTTGAATTGTGGTTAGGTTAAGATTAGGGTCAGTCATTAAATGGTTATGGTTAAGGTTAGTGATAAGGCTTTGTTTAGTCTGTTAAAATAAGTGGAAGTCAATGCAGAGTCCTGAGAAGAATATCTACACAAACCTGTGTGTGTCGAGGTTGATGTAATCCAGCAGCATGAATTAGTGATGAAGTTCTCTGTGTTTGCTATTAACAGTGGTTTAGTATTCACACACACACACACACACACACTTGTGTAGCATTGTTAGTGAGGACACTCACAGCACCATAACCCTAAATGTACCAACTAACTGCCTAACCTCACCCTTAACCTCACCCTTAATCTAACCCTTAACCTCACCCTTAATCTAACCCTAACCATGATCATTAACCTAATCCTTACCTCTTTGTTGTCTTTGCACATGGACGTGTTGCGAATATAGTGGGGGAAAAATGTGGACAATTTCGATGCGAATTAGGACGCAGCCTCCCATCCACAAAGAAACAAATAAATGATGACGAGGAGAAAAATCACATCATGGTCTGTGTTTGTGACCAGAGGACCAGAGCCCTTACCCTAACCCTAAAACCAATTCTAACCCTAACCCTAAAACCAAGTCTGGTCCTCACCCTTTAAAGAAGTGAGGACCAGACAAAATGTCCTCACTCTGTAGCAAGTACAAGAACACACACACACACACACACACACACACACCTTCTGTCAAATTAAACCTCATTCAGTTTTCATGTGATTTATGTGATTTCATTGTGTTTCTTGATGAAGAGGACATGACACAGTCTCACAGTATATTTGGATTATTCAGATTATTCAGATAGTTACTCAGATTGATTTTTCAGTGATTGATCCAACCTGAAGATAAATGATACAGACAAAAAGTCTACTAACAATTATTTTCATCACTGATTAATCTGTCCAGCTAAACTCTAACCCTCACTAGCTGTTTTACTCAGGAGTAGTTCCAGTAGTTAGTAGTTGTAGGATCAGTCATAGTAGTAGTTATAATATAAGTAGTATTATAATATAATTTAATCCCCACACTTACTCTGTGTAAGTTGAAAAGTCACTGACTGTGTCTGTGACTTTAACAGATTACAGGAAATAGACTGGATTATTAAAAAACCAGGAAGTGACTGTGAATAAAGTCACTTATTATAGACGTCACTTTTCTGAGGAAAATGTGTGATTATCTGTGATAAATAACAAAAACATACTTTATTTATTATAAATGACACAACAGAACTTACAAATCAGACTCAGCAGTTTTTACAGAAACATCAGCACATTTCAAACTCTGTGTGTGTGTGTGTGTGAGAGAGAGAGAGAGAGAGAGAGAGAGAGACACTGCAGCTGTACTGAACCAGTCAACCTGAAACTTTCATCCATAATTTATCGACACACCCACTGGAGATTTTTCTGAGGCAGGACAGGTGTGTGTGTGTGTGTGTGTGTGTGTGAGTGTGTGGTTGTGTGTGTGGTTGTGTGTGTGTTCTTGTACTTGCTACAGAGTGAGGACAAAAATCATATAAACACCTACAAAGTGAGGACATTTTGACAAAGTGAGGACATTTTGACAGAGTGACGACATTTTGACAGAGTGAGGACATTTTGACAGAGTGAGGACATTTTGTCTGGTCCTCACTTCTTTAAAGGGCTTTTTCAGGGTTAAGACCTGGTTTTAGGGTCAGGGTTAGGCATCTAGTTGTGATGGTTAAGGTTAGGGTAAGGGGCTAGAGAATGTATTATGTCTATGAGGGTCCTCACTATGATAGAAGCACAAACATGAGTGTGTGAGAGAGAGTGTGACTGTACAGTGTTTCCAAGTATCAAACTATTTTCTTTTACTTTTTCTTGTTTTCTGTTTCACACTTGTTTTCTCTTTTTGCTCTCTCTCTCTCTCTCTCTCTCTCTAAATTCTTTCATTATCTCTCCTTCTTATTTCCTCCTTCCTTTCCTCTCACTCTCACTCTCACTCTCTCTGTTTATGTTGTTTGATTCCTTTCCTCTCTCTTCCTCACAACCTTTAACCCTGTCTTTCCTCTTCTTACAATCCCTTCCCTCCCTCCTTCTTCATCTCTCTCTCTTCCTCTTTATCTCTTCTTCTACTTTTGCTTTCTCAACCTCATATCATTGTCTTCTGTCGTCCTGCTCTCTCTCTCTCTCTCTCTCTCTCTCTCTCTCTCTCTCTCTCTCTCTCTCTCTTGCCCCTGACAGAAGAGCTAAACATGGACATGGAGTAACAACCGTCCAACGCCTCCTCCTCGCTTCTCAAAACAAACCTGGTGTCTCTCTACCATCGCCACTAATGCCTTGCTGATGTGCATGAGAGAGAGAGAGAGAGAGAGAGACAGTAAAACAGAAAGAGAGAGCAGGAGAGGTTGGAGATCTATAATCACCACAGCAGAGAAAAAACACTTAGGACGAGCGAGGAGGCAGCTATTCTGTTGATCTTGCAACTTTGAAGAAACATCGTCGCAGAAAAGCTGAAGTAAAACAGGGAGATGGAGCCACAGTCAACACTTTTTTCACACAATAGTTTGATCATTTTTGAACAGATTTTTTGTTTCAACATTTTGTTTTTAGCTTAAAAACATATTAAAAAAAGATTCCTCACATTTACCAGGTTTCCAACATTAGGCTCCTCCCCCTCCAGACACACGGACACTCCACTGTCATCAGCGTAAACAACGGGACAGTCACATGTCAGATGTGCTGCCGTTCTCAACGCTTCATAGCGTTCTTTCCATGGCTTGACCCTTAAATGTCATCTGACCCCTCCCTCTTCCCCTCCCCCTTCCTCTCCTCCTCATCATGTCCCACCACTTCCTGTATCGCTGCCCTGACCGCTCGAGGCAGGGAACAGAGTGAGGGAGGAGTTAGTTGAGGCGGCGCCTGCATAGGATTCATTGGCCCCACCCCCTCCTCAAAGGCCTCAGCTCCACTCTGATGCGTGATGGCGGCTGGTGTGGCAACATGGCTGCCATTTGCCCGGGCGGCGGCGGTCGGCTGGCTGCCACTGGCCAAGAAGACGATGCCCAAGCCTCCGGTAGACAATTCGTCCAGATCTGATGAAATTCTGTATGTCAATGTCAGCGGGGTCAGGTTTCAGGTGGGTGTGGCCTCTGTAGAGCATGCTCCAAAGTGCAGTGTCAGTGACCCCGCCCACTTTAAGAAGCACGCTGGTTCAGAAAGAAACTTTTCAGAAAATTAGTTTGAAAACAAAGTCAAACAGCTATGAAATGAGTTGTCACCAGAAAGCTATACTCATGAGCTTGTGACAGTTGTTGCTAGGCAACAGTAACATCAGTTATCTGTCAGGTAATGTCAGGAGTAAAAAAAGAACAACTATATGGAAACTTTTCTTAAAACAACAATGATTGTTTTTGAATGATTTTGACTCTCACCTGTGAATTTATCCACTAATGATGTTGTGATTATGAATTACGGGCCATTAAAGTGGACTCATCTTGTGAACATGATGTCGTATGAAGGTGCAAGTTAAACCTTACCCTGACCCCTGACCCCTGACTTCCCCCAACCTATCTCTAACAGAGATGTTGCTGTTACTGCTGAGGATTGTGGGTAGTGCAGTTCTGCTAAATGACTGTGCTGTGTCACCTTGAGGTTACAATGATCAGTCTTCCTGTGTTTTACTTCCTGTTTCACACTGGTGGACTCCATGATTGAAAATAGACGTGGCTATTGGTTTATATTCCGCTCCATCTTTTCTAGATTTATTCCATTTTTAGTGTTCTGCTAATTTTAACAGATCATTCATAGATGCTTTAAAAGATCAGCTGACAGTGAACATAATCTATTGTTTTGCAGAATTGTTTTAATTCTTTTAATAAAAAGATTATTTCAGCCAGATGATTCACATTGAAAAGTTTAGTGTAGCAGGATGTGATGGCTGTGATGTTATCACTCACATCTGTCATCACAGATTATATTATACTGTATATGTGGGTGGACGCTGTGGTGGTGAGTATTTAAAGTGAAGGCGGTGTTCGACTGCGGCTACAGTGACTGAGGCATTTCACATGTATGCGACACAGCTCAAGTTAACTGCCTGAATAAGGGTTGACATTTTTTCTTAGCCATTAGCTAAAATAGTTAATAAACAACAGTTAACAAAGTCCTTTTCTTTATATAAAGGGTTCAGTTTATTTAAAATTGAAACATTGTACATTTTGGACATTGTACATGACTACAATAAAACAACAAATCTTGCGTAAAAAGACACTCATTTGTCTTAACTCTGTGATAACACAGATGTCAATGTGACACACAGATAATCTAACCTGAGAAAACCTGCTACATCTGCTTTGAATGAGTCAACACTGTTCACATTGAGAGAAGGAAAGTTTCTTTTCACTGTTGCGTTTGAAAAGTCATGATCCCCAGACAGAAGCTGAACTGTACTCTGCTTGAGTCAGGGTGAAGGTGCAGCTCCTCACATAGCTTCACTTTCAGGCAGGTTAGACAGTTAATCATTTACATGCCTAGCCTGAACTAACTCGCAGGCTTTGCTTCATTTATGATTCAACCTTTTCCAGAATTACAGCAGTGAGGAGTTGAAGCTTTACTAGTTTTGTTATCAATTTTATGAATATTAATATGTGAGTAACAATATTACATCATAATAATTTGGAATAATCAATGTATGACTCAATAAACTGTAAATAATCTGTATAATAGAAGTTTGGCTTTGTTAATGTTTGTTTGTTCCAGACATGGAAGAACACTCTGGACCGTTATCCCGACACACTGCTTGGATCCTCAGAGAAAGAGTTTTTCTATAATGAAGACACACAGGAGTATTTCTTTGACCGGGACCCTGAAATGTTCCGGCACATTCTGAACTTTTATCGCACTGGAAAGTTGCACTATCCGAGACATGAGTGCATCCAGGCCTTTGACGAGGAGCTGGCCTTCTATGGCATCGTACCAGAGATAATCGGAGATTGTTGCATGGAGGTAAATCTGTTCCTCTACCGGAACTTTGATTAAGAACAGAGTTTAATGGTTCCTGGTTAACTTTTGACTGAGTGACCACAGACATACTTCCTGTTTATTTAGAAGACCAGATGCATCACCTAGTACACATGTGATGAGTATTCTCCTAGGGACACACCACAAAAGTGATTGCACAAAGCTACTAAGTTTGCATTTGTTAGCAAAATAATTCAAAAAGCTATGGACAGATTTTGGTGAAATTCTCAGGAAAGGTGTGTAATGGGACAAGGAATAAATGATTACATTTTAGTGCTGATCCGGATCACTGCCTGGATCCAGGAACTTTTTGAAGGACTCTATATTATTGCTTGGCGGAGGTCTTCTCTCTCCGAGTGCTTCTAGTTATCTATCAGACATACAAAAACAAACGCTGGCAAAACGCTGGCTGATCTCAAGACTGAAACCTTTACAATATGACAGAGAGAAAAGAAAGCCAACAGTTCACACAATGAACAAACACTAGGGGGCAGTGGAGAGAAAAAACTCCCTTTTGACAGGAAGAAATCTGTGACAGAACCAGACTCAAAGATGTGCGGTCAGAGGACAGAGGAGAGGTGGAGGACAGAAGACAGATGGACAGAGGAGAGGTGGAGGACAGAAGACAGATGGACAGAGAAGAGGTGGAGGACATAAGACAGGTGGACAGAGAAGAGGTGGAGGACATAAGACAGGTGGACAGAGAAGAGGTAGAGGACAGAAGACAGGTGGACAGAGGAGAGGTGGAGGACAGAAGACAGATGGACAGAGAAGAGGTGGAGGACATAAGACAGGTGGACAGAGAAGAGGTGGAGGACATAAGACAGGTGGACAGAGAAGAGGTGGAGGACATAAGACAGGTGGACAGAGAAGAGGTGGAGGACATAAGACAGGTGGACAGAGAAGAGGTGGAGGACATAAGACAGGTGGACAGAGAAGAGGTGGAGGACATAAGACAGGTGGACAGAGAAGAGGTGGAGGACATAAGACAGGTGGACAGAGAAGAGGTGGAGGACATAAGACAGGTGGACAGAGAAGAGGTGGAGGACATAAGACAGGTGGACAGAGAAGAGGTGGAGGACATAAGACAGGTGGACAGAGAAGAGGTGGAGGACATAAGACAGGTGGACAGAGAAGAGGTGGAGGACATAAGACAGGTGGACAGAGAAGAGGTGGAGGACATAAGACAGGTGGACAGAGAAGAGGTGGAGGACATAAGACAGGTGGACAGAGAAGAGGTGGAGGACATAAGACAGGTGGACAGAGAAGAGGTGGAGGACATAAGACAGGTGGACAGAGAAGAGGTGGAGGACATAAGACAGGTGGACAGAGAAGAGGTGGAGGACATAAGACAGGTGGACAGAGAAGAGGTGGAGGACATAAGACAGGTGGACAGAGAAGAGGTGGAGGACATAAGACAGGTGGACAGAGAAGAGGTGGAGGACATAAGACAGGTGGACAGAGAAGAGGTAGAGGACAGAAGACAGGTGGACAGAGGAGAGGTGGAGGACAGAAGACAGATGGACAGAGGAGAGGTGGAGGACAGAAGACAGATGGACAGAGAAGAGGTGGAGGACA
>JAFBJR010000758.1:35348-48535 GCA_016785285.1 Brachirus orientalis | reverse complement strand
CAGGTGGACAGAGGAGAGGTGGAGGACAGAAGACAGATGGACAGAGGAGAGGTGGGGGACAGAAGACAGGTGGACAGAGGTGGGGGACAGAAGACAGGTGGACAGAGGAGAGGTGGAGGACAGAAGACAGGTGGACAGAGAAGAGGTGGAGGACAGAAGACAGATGGACAGAGGAGAGGTGGAGGACAGAGGACAGATGGACAGAGAAGAGGTGGAGGACAGAAGACAGGTGGACAGAGGAGAGGTGGGGGACAGAAGACAGGTGGACAGAGAAGAGGTGGAGGACAGAAGACAGGTGGACAGAGGAGAGGTGGAGGACAGAAGACAGGTGGACAGAGGAGAGGTGGACAGACAGGTGGACTTATGTCATGTTTATAGAACTACGGTATCATTTATACAAGCAGCAGCAGAGATTATTAAGAAATTATACTGATGAACTTTTACTCACTCAATCATTTTCTACCGCTTTATCCACTGGGGGTCGCGGGGGTCGCTGGTGCCTAACTCCAGCTGACATAGGGCGAGAGGCGGGGTCACACCCTGGACAGGTCACCAGTCCATCACAGGGCCACATAGAGACAGACAACCATTCGCAATTTAGAGTGTCCAATTAACCTAGTCCCCAAATCTGCATGTTTTTGGACTGTGGGCCCCTGATGAACTTTTAATCAAAGCATAATAATGACAGCAGTATTATTGTTAGTGATAATGATATTATCATCAAAACTGGATCTGAAGTTTAGGATTTGATTGTTAGACAGTGAAAAGTGAGTCATCATGACTAGGTGAGTGTCTTTAAACCAGATAAATTAATCATAAACCCATGTGATGTAAACATATTTAATAAATAAACTGGGTCAGTGGCAGTTACAGTGTGACTGAGTATAATTTTCATGAAATGAGATTCATGTGCTCAGTTCACACTGACTACAGTCTCTTGACTGTAGCTGTAACAAGGGTTCCCAGAATTTCCTCTCCCTGGCCACATCACCCAACTCTGACTGGGGGATCCCCAGGTGCTCCCAGGTCAGCAAGGGGATATAATCTCTCCACCTAATCCTTGGTCTGCCCCAAGGTCTCCTCCCAGTTAGACTTGCCAGGAACACCTCCCCAGGGAGGTTCACTGGTGGCATCCATACCAGGTGCCTGAACCACCTGAACTGGCTCCTTCCCACACAAAGGAGCGGTGACCCATCGCTCATGACCACAGCTTATGGTGGGAACAAAGACCGACGGGTCAGTCGAGGAGCTTTTCCTTTTGGCTCAGCTTCCTTCTTATCACAACAGTGCGGCAGAATGAACACAATACTGCTCCGATTCTCCGGCCAGTCTCATGCTCCATTGTTCCCTCACTCGTGAACAAGACCCGGACTCAGTCCCCACCCACTGCTGATTCTCATCCTATGATGATATCCTTCCAGTTTTTAATAATGTGTTGGACAATTCTTAACCCAATTTTAGTAGTTTCTTCAATCTCCTTAGGTGTTTTCTCTGCTTGATGCATGTCACTGATTTAAGAAAGGAGAAGCTGCTCATTGCATCAGTTGGACAACTGCGGGTAACTTGTTGCCAGCTGAAAGCTAATCGTCCATGCAGTGATTATCCAGTAGGAGGCTCTGAACTGTTTGCCTAGATAAATCCAGGTGGAGACCTTTTTTTACTTCCTGTAGCTGAGGTTGTTGACTGGTGAGGAAGTAATAAAAAGAAGTTTTCACTTTTCAGATTTTTCTCATTTGCACACATTTTATTAATGTGACCTTTGACCTTCATCCTTGTTGTTCATGCTGCTTATTCATTTTTAATGATTGCTTTGTTGGAGCAAAGAAAACTGATTTTTTTTTACTTTTATGAAGCTGAGAAATCAGAGAACATTTAAAATGAAAAACAATTAATCAATTATCAAAATAGTTATCAATGAATAATTACTAAATTTATTACAATAAAACAACATTTACATTCAAAAGTGCTGAGCCCACTTCAGCTAGTCCTCTTGAAGTCTTCATCCTCAGTCTGTGATTCATCGTGGATGATAATCTCATCTTCTGCTTCCATGTCTTTCTATGAAGGAATATCGAGACCGGAAGAAGGAGAACCAGGAGCGTTTGGCTGAGGACACTGAGGCCAACGAGGCCATGGACGCCCCCCTCCCACCACACAGCACGCCCAGGGAGCGTTTGTGGCGAGCATTCGAAAACCCCCACACTTCCACCATGGCTCTGGTCTTCTACTACGTCACTGGCTTCTTCATTGCCGTCTCCGTCATCGCCAATGTGGTGGAGACGGTTCCATGCCGACCTCCAAAAGGCAGCGTCAAAGACCTTCCATGTGGAGAGAAGTACCAGCTGGCTTTTTTCTGCATGGACACAGCCTGCGTGCTCATCTTCACCTTTGAATACCTGATGCGTTTGTTTGCTGCACCGAGCCGCTGCAAGTTCATGCGCTCAGTGATGTCAGTGATCGACGTGGTGGCCATCATGCCATACTACATTGGCCTGGTGATGCCTGAGAACGAGGACGTTAGCGGTGCCTTTGTCACACTCCGCGTCTTCCGTGTTTTCAGGATCTTCAAGTTCTCACGCCACTCGCAGGGTTTGAGGATTTTGGGCTACACGTTAAAGAGCTGTGCCTCAGAGCTTGGCTTCCTGCTCTTCTCCCTCACCATGGCCATCATTATCTTTGCTACCGTCATGTTCTATGCTGAGAAGGGAACCAAGGGCTCCACCTTCACCTCCATCCCCGCCTCCTTCTGGTACACCATCGTCACCATGACAACACTTGGGTGAGTTTTCTGACTGCTTTAGTCTCTAACAGATTTATACATGCTACTGATAATTTTACTGCTGTTGATAATGTCACCATGGCAACGTGTGTTTGTGTGTGTTGCTCTGGTTCATGTTGGGACATGTGTCCTTATTATTAGTTACAGGGAAAAAGTACTGCCTGTTTCTGGCATGAAAGGAGATGAAGTGTGAAAAACCCAGTGTGTTTGTGTGTGTGTGTGTGTGTTTGCCTCCTCCTCATTGGTTCTAAAGTACGGTGGTGTGTCTTCACTCTGCCGTCGCCCCCACACACACACACACACACACACACACACACACACACACACTGTGCTGCTGTGTGAATGGATCAGTGTGTTCTCTCTCTCTCTCTCTCTCTCTCTCTCTCTCTCTCTCTGTGTGTGTGTGTGTGTGCTGATTCCTGACTCACTCTATATTTCTATATTGTTTCCAAAGACTCTGAACAGCAGATAATAGATAATTGTTGGAGCTGCATGGTGATGATAGTTTGGCCACACACTCACACACATAAACACACTCTCACACACACTACTGATTGAATGATTACTTTTTATAATCACTTATTGCACTGACTTCATGACTGAACAGTTAAATGTCAGGTTCTGGTTGTGTGTGTTTTTGATATGAATGATTGTCTTCATATACATTAGTTGCTCAATGTGACTGACTTGTTACCTGTGCAGGTGAGTCCTGCTTCTTCATACTGAGACAGACTCATGATCATGTTATACATTGTGAGGATCTTTTTCCTCTAAAGTGAATCTGATTTTGTCTTTTTCATTCTCTTGACATTCAGAAATTGTTGCTTTGGTTTCTGGAAACTGATTTTGGATTGATAAATGATATGAAATGATAAATTAAATTATAATGCATCACTGGGTGGCACTCTCCCTCCTCTGTTTTTTAACTGTCTCTATCTGTCTTCCTTTTCTGACTTTTCCATGAGGAGCCTTAGAGTAGGATCTCTCAGTATTTATGGTGTGAGGGATAGACAGAAGAGGGCTCTGATCTCTGAGGTTTTTAAACAAGAAAGGATTGATGTGTTGTTCCTACAGGAAACATGCTAATACTCAGGATGAGACAGACTATAGACCAGGCATGGGCAAACTATGGCCCGGGGGCCATATGCGGCCCGTTAAATGCTTTAATCCAGCCAGCCGAACTTGAAAAAATTAAATGAATAAACCTTGTTAATGTTTTATTTTCCCTGCAATTGTGATGCTTTCCCACTAGATGGCGCACTCTAGATACATTGACTTTTTTGAGGTGCAGCGTATAACTCCACGTTTGCACTTTACTCTTTGACCCCTCAGCCCTTTTTTAAAGATGAGCGGACCTAAGAAAAGGAAAGTGGACACAGAATGTCAAGTGTTCAGTAAGGAGTGGACAACTAAATATTTTTTCACTGAACACCGATCATCTGCTGTTTGCCTGATATGCCAAGAAACTGAGGCGGTTTTTAAAGAGTACAATATTAGCCGTCACTTTGCCACAAAGCACGCTAACTATTCTAGCAAGCTGTCAACAAAAGAACGGGAAGCTGCTGCTCAGAAGTTGGCAGCTAATCACCGGCAAACTGCCATTTAAGAGTCAAGTACCAAGGCCAGTTTTAAGCTTTCATTCAAAATAGCAAAGGCCAGCAAACCTCTGTCTGAAGGCGAGTTTTTGAAAGAATGTATGGTGGAGACAGCAAGTATTTTGTGCCCGGAGAGCAAAGACAAATTTGAAAAAATCAGTTTATCATGCCGGACAGTGACTCTGCGTGTGGAATTAATAGATGAAGATATCACCTGCTCCTGCACCTGCTCCGGGTCTGGCCCCTCTGTCAAAGTTTAGAACCCATTGTGGCCCATGAATCAAAAAGTTTGCCCACCCCTGCTATAGACTCAGCCATGGTACCACTTTCAGTGCAGGGCTAACTGTTCTCTTTAAGGAGCCAGCTACATCCATCTTATCCTGTATTGAATTAGTGAAGGGGCGGACTCGGGCCAGACTACTTCACTGCAATATTAGTCCAGTTGGTTTTATTAATTAGTTACAGCTGAAATGTAATTTCGCCTGGTGAATGGGCTAAGTCCTGCTGGCATTTCAATGATAAACTACTACATGACAGAACATTCTGTAAAGACTGTAAAGACTTTTTTGGACTTTTTGGAAAACAAAAAAGATTCTTTTTGTTCCCAGAGATCGTGGTGGGAAATTGGCAAAGCACAGATTTGTATCGTCTGTCGGCAGTACACTTCCTTTTCCTCTGCTGATATAAAATAGAAATTAATAACCTTGAGCTAAGCTCACTCTCTCAGGAGAGAGTTAAGGGAGCCTTGGTCTGATCACATTTCCTCCAGCTCAAAGACATGGATGCTCCAAGCTCATTTTTCTTCAACCTTGAGAGAGTATCCTGTCAGAGGGCTATGTTATCTTTGCTTCCTAAAAAAAAGGGGACCTGGCACTTTTAAAGAACTGGAGACCGGTTGCCCTCCTCTGTTCGGATTCTAAGATTTTATCCAGAGCTCTGTCCAACAGACTAAAGGAGGTACTGGGTAACATCATCAATGTTGACCAGAGCTACTGTGTCCCGGACCGGACAATTATGGACAACATTTTCTTATTAGAGATGTCATTGATCTGACTCCGAGAATGTGGGTTTTTGAGGAGCCGTTGTTTTGCAATGGCTTCCTGAAGACTCAAGCCTTACAATCTGCCAGCCTGCGGTCCAGTCTTAGGGCAGTAGGCTGCACTAAGCTAGGTCACCTGTTCAAACTGTCTTCTCTGCCTGAAAATGTTCGGAGAAAGAGGAGCAACATCACCTCCACTCAACAGGGTGGTAGCAGAAGTGCATGAGGCATTGTCCCCCAACCTAAGACTCTTTGCAAGGGACCAAACCCTGTGCGATCAATGGAGTGATGGCACTGACTACAGTTTCCCCACTCTGTCTGTCTCCCCTGTAGTGGGGGAGTGGCAGGAGGGAGGTGGTCAGCTGCTGTCCTTCACAACACCTCACCTGGACAAATTTAAGGATGCGGGGAAAAAAGAACTGTACCAGACCTGTGTAAAAGTCCTTCACCTCCCGTTCCCTCTCTGGAGTCAGGGAGTCGGGGTGGACTGGGTTCTTTGGCCCAGACGTTTGTCCAAAAGGCAGCTGGCGGTCCTTGTACAAACTGCCCGTGGACAAGCGGACAGCAGACCTCCAGTGGAGGGTGGTACATGGTGCAATAGCTACAAACAGATACAGAGCGCACATTGATCCTGGGATCACTGGAATCACTGTTTGCACTGCTAAAAAGACTTTTCCAGGGCTTTGGGCGAACTTTTTCTTTCTCTTCTTTTATTTTTGGCCCAAAATATCAGGCTAAGGAGAAGCTCGCCTGCACAATGTTGAACTTTCTAACCGGGGCTGCAAAGCTGGCCATCTGGCGGACACGCCGAAACAAGACCCAGAATTCTGGGTGTGTGGACCTAGTGCCGGTTTTCGTGGGTCTGTTGAAATCCAGACTCAAAGTAGAACATGTCTACTATAGAACTATGGACAAGTTAGAGGACTTCATAAATGTGTGGGCTGTGGGGGGTGTGTTGTGTTCTGTGGAAATGGATGGAGAGCTTTCCATCAAGTTATAATTTAAGAATAATACAGGTTTTGTTTGTTTGTTTTTTTGCTCCCGTTTGTTTTTTTGTTTTATTGCATTTTGTTTTGATCTAATTTTGCATTAATTTTTGTAAGAATTGTGTGGCGGGACATGCACATAGGACAAAATGCTGCCTCACACAGCTTCATTCAACTTCTGAGGATGAACCCAGCCACCCTGCACAGGAAATGAATTCTGGCTGCTTGTAGCCTCAGTCTCATTTTTCCAGTCACAGTCTGAAGCTCCGGAGCTGAGCTGAGGTTTGGATCATGGATCGATGGGTAAACTGAGAGCTTCAGCCATCAGAGGCTTCTCTGCTGTTTTAGGCAGGGATGACATGAGAAGCTGGAAGATACTGTGTCAACATTTTGTTCATAAAACCAAATCAACATACCGTGTTTTCTTTTCTGTGGCTCTTGAGTCTAGAAGGTGGGTTTGGAACATTGAGGTGTCTCTTTCACTGTAATAGTGAACGTCGATCTGGCTGATGTTAAAAAACCCTCCATATCTGCTGCTCTCACCAGCGAGTGAGGAAGTTGTTTAAGCTCTTGACTCCATTTACACTGAGTCACTTCAGGCTTCTGCGGCAGATCTGATCTCAAAGAAGCTGAGTGTTAATGCATCCAGGAAGCTTTCAAGACAGATGGGAAAATCAAACATCCACTCACTGTTTGATTCTGTCTGCTCCATCCTGCCATAAATACAGTTCACTCACCATCTGAAACAAGCATCCTCTTCTTTCAGTGCAATATTTAAAATCTTTGACGACTGACAAAGTATCGACATGTCAATATATCATCATCCCGACGCACGAGATACAATTACTGCTAGATCCACACCATATACGGAAATTTGAATTTAAAAATGACGGGGCCTAATAGATTTTCAGTGTCGTTACTGGTGTCATTTTTATCCTCCAATCAGACACACATTGTTATTTATTGATATGATTATCTTGTAATATAATAATTGTTCTTAGACTATTGTTAGTGTGGGACATGTATCAGGTGGCTTTTCCTTTCTTTACAATGAGGCTCTTTTATCTGGATCAGAAACAGACTCAAATGTAAACAGTTTAAGATTCAAGACTTTAATCCAATATAAATGAGAGACTGAGAAATGACTTGGATTGAGCAATATTTATAATTATTCATTCATTATTCATAATATAATTAGACATGAAGCATCTTGTTTGGTTTTTGTCACCTCTTCCCCTCCTTCTTTTTCCTCTTCTCCCTCCTCTCTTCATCTGTGCTCTGATCTTCTCATTGTTTCTCTGTCTTATGTTCTCTTATCTCTGATTTTCATCTCTCTGCATTTATTGCTTTGCTCCTGTGTTTTATCATAGTGCAAATAAACTGGAAGTGGAATCACAAGCCTTCTGCAGCTCCTTATGAAACAATATAAGAGAGAAGAAAAGCACCAGAGTTAGCGCCCGTAGATAATCCTCCTTTTCCTTCAGCTGCTCTGATCGCAACAATTTCACAGAAAGAATCTTTTATTTGTCTGAGCTCAGACTACAGCACATGGAGAACAAATCCATGGGACAGGGCTGGGACACTAAGGGACAGGTGAGGGACAGGGCTGGGACACTGAGGGACAGGTGAGGGACAGGTGAGGGACAGGGCTGGGACACTGAGGGACAGGTGAGGGACAGGTGAGGGACAGGGCTGGGACACTGACAGCTGAGGGACAGATGAACCGCAGCCTCTTGTCAGAGGGAAGGGTCTCAAAGACATGATGTCCAGGGTGAGAGGGGTTGGCTATGATTTTAGCTGCACGCCTCAGGTCCTGGAGGTGTTGAAGCCAACCACCTCCTCTGCAGATTGGATGATACGCCGCAGCCTGCTCTTGTCCCTCACAGTGGCTGCAGCGTCCCAGACTGTGATGGAGGAGGTGAGGATGGACTCAGTAATGGTGGTGGTGTAGAAGTGCACATCATTGTCTTTGGCAGGCTGAACTTCTTCAGCTGCCTCAGGAAGTGCATCCTCAGCTGACCTTTTCAGGTCAGTTGCAGAGGGCGATGTGGGCGGGGCTGTCGGCGTCTTTTCTGAAGTCGATTACATTCTCCACTGTTTTTAGTGCTTTGAGCTCTAAGTTGTTTTGGCCGCACCAGGTCAACACGTGGTCAACCTCCCACCTGTAGGTGGACTCGGCCCCACAGAGACGGGTCCAGTTAATGTGGTGTCATCTGAAAACTCGAGGAGCTTCACAGACTGGTGGATGGAGGTGAAGCTGTTTGTCTACAGGGAGAAGAGCAGAGGAGAAAGGACGCAGCCTTGTGAAGAGCTGGTGCTGATGGTCCTGCTGTCAGAGATATGTTTCTCCAGCTTCACCTGCTGCTTCCTGTCTGACAGGATGTCTATGATCCACCTACAGGTTGAGTTGGGCACATTCGGCTGGGAGAGCTTAAGCTGTAGCTGGGCTGGGATCACTGTATTAAAAGCAGAGCTGTAATCCACAAACAGGATGCTGGCACAGGTTCCTGCTGAGTCCAGATGCTCCAGGATGAAGTGGAGGGCCAGGTTAAGATGGTTTTGAGGTTGGGACAGCACAAGGTGCTCAAAGGACTTTATCGCCACAGAGGTCAGGGTGACAGGTGTGTGGTTGTTTAATCCTGTGATCCTTGGTGTTTTGGGGATGAGGATGAGGGTGGAGGCCTTGAGCAGGTACATGACATGTCCTCATGGAGGTGTTGAAGATGTCTATAAAAACTGGAGACATTTCTTCTGCACAATGCTTCAAGGTGAAGGGGAGACAGAATCAGAGGTTTAAGTAGAACCTTGCATCAGCAGAGTGGAGACTCTGACACAGCTGAAAGTGAAAATCTAAACTGACAAGTTATAGTCTGTGTAGCAGCTGCTCACCAATTTTAACAAACTGCAGGCGATGATGAATTCTCACTCAAAGAATTATCCTTCTCTGTTACTGTTTTCAGTGTTTTAAACCCTGACATGGTATATACAAATGTGACAATCATCACAGCTGCACTGATGATTCTTCTGCTGTACACCTGAGGTTCACAAGAGATCTAGATTTACAGAACCATCTCCACACTGCTATATTATTATTAATATTATTAGCAATATTATTGTCAAGTCATGTTCATGACATCATCATCATAATGAAATCACTCAATATTTTTTAGTCACTGACCTGAAAAAATGTTTTTTCACATAAAATAAATCTGTATTTTTTTAAAGAACCTTTTAGAATTTTGAAAAGTGTGTGTGTGTGTGTTCTTTATGTTGGGTCTTCTCACAAAATGTATAAAATACAAACGTGTTTAATTGCAACAGTAAATTACAGCTGAAACAGTTGGAGTGAATAATAAGACGTTCTTCCTCTCCTGTTTCAGACATGAACTCAGATAAATTGTGTCGAGACAATCCCCTGCGTCTGAATGGGTTAGGGTTAGGGTTAGACAACAGCAGATTTCTGGGACAAATATTTTACACCCTTGCAAAAAACACAGAATAACATAATACTCACTTGTAGATTTTGAGCATTACATTATTTAGATGTACATTTAATTTGGTTGTGTGTGTTTTTGTACTTGTTTCCTCTTTGGGACCTTTTCTGTCATAATCACTGACCTTATCAGGACCAGTAGTCCTCACAGAGACCCAAACCTAGTTCTAATGAGGCAAAACCTCATTTTTAATGAACTGGTTATGTTAAGTACTGAGATATTAATTCTGCTTAAGGTTAGTCATTAACTGGATTAGCTGTTTCTGGCTAATGTTAGTGATAAGGCTTTGTTTGTCTGTTCAAATCCATGGAAGTCAATGCAGAGTCCTGAGAAGAATATCTAGTGGGGACACAAGGACACGAGGACAGACTTGAAAATCTGTCCTGAAAAGAATCAGATCGGTCGTTTCCTGTGATACGATCCGTGACTCAGAGGGTTAGTCACTTTAGAGACACACAAGAGCAGGTCAAAGGCAACTGAACTGGAGCATCTAGGTCAGTTAGTGTGACAGGATTGTCACTGTGAGATGCTGAAAACGTCCGAGCTGATGTAAAAATGGTATTCGGGTTCAGGTTGGGTTAACAATTATTTACACTGGAGGGCAAAAAATGATGGAACTATGGACAGAGGCCAAACCACCACATGGGCAGAGCAACAGCCCCAGCCATACACCCTGAGGATAAACATGTGACCCCCCACCCCAACACAGCCCAACAGGCAGACGCTTATGGAGAGTCCCCCCCAGGCCGGATACCCCAGGGGAAGAGACAGGCAGGCCCTCAAGCCGGTCAGGAGCAAATCCTCCAAGCAAAGGTAGATTCCCACCCAACCTCCCATTTTAAACCAACTCAACATAAAGTCCTGCTGTGGCAGAAGTGGTGTAAGTTTTTCATAAAGTTTGAGCATTCAAGTGATTTAGTGACATCCAGTGGTGAATTTGCATATTGCATTTACTTGAATACTGAGCTGTGTGCAGGGGATAGAGTTAACCTAACTTTCATTAGTGAGGATTAAGACAGACAGGTGGCTCACTGAAGCATTAGTAACAATGCAGATGAAGATGAAGGGAAGCATGATGACAAAGCCTTCAATTAACCAGTTGGTCAATATGACGTTCACCCATGGGCACAATTCTGAAATAAATTGACCAACCTGCTGCCACTATGACCTAACATCAGATAAATACAAGACAGTAAATGACTAATCAACATAGAACTTATTTAAACTTCATTTGCTTCATTTTGTTTAGTGTACAGGTGGATCAGTCTAATCCTGTGTGTGTGTGTGATATTTTGGGAGTCATCTGCCTGCTTCAGTTTTATTTTCAGACTGGAATCTAAACTTAGCACCACTTCCTGCTCATATGTCTCATTGATTCTCAGTTTATATTTATTCTGTTTGAATTTGTCTGTGGATCAAAGGGAAAAACTTTCCTTCCACCTGCTGTGTCAAATGATGAGTCCGTACCAAGGACAAATGTTGGAAGACATTGTCCGACTTTTTTACGTTTAGGTGATTTTAAGTCCTGAGATTTTTGGCAGTCAAACTGCTGATATGCAGCGGGTGGGGGTGTGGTTGTGGTCAGGACTTTCATCGGTCCATTACTGTGGTTCATGTTTTATTCATGCACAGTCGTTGTATTTACTCCACTTTTACCTCCTCTGTGTGTGCTGACTTGTCATCAACATTAATGCAATGTCATCAGCATATGTGATGATGTGATCATGAACAAACAGTGAACAAACCTGAGCATCAGCTGTGCTGTTGATACTTAGATAAAGTTTACAGAAAATCCTGAAATTTCTAGTTTGTATTACTGATTTTTTTTAAATCACCATGTTTTATGTAACATGGCTTTCTACTATTTTGACTTCAGATGTGATCACATTGTTTCCATGGCTACAATTGTGTTTACAGCAGATCAGGATCCATCAACGTGCTTACAAAACATGATTAGTTGTAAACACAAATTTATTTTCATAGCCTGTGACAGTTACAGCTGTTAGCTCACTTTGCCTTATGTAAATTGATAAAAACAAACAATTTGAACTTACATTGAAAAAGCATAACTACTTTTGAGGATTTTTCACTCAAATGCGATTTTATTTGTACAGCATACATTATCTGAAGGCTCTTTACATAGTAAAATATTACAGAGAGAAGAGAAATGAAAACCCCAGGGTTCACAGAATGAGGAAACACTTGGGAAAACCCACATTTTAACAGGAAGAAATCTCTGGCAGAACCAGACTCAAGGATGTGAGGTCATCTGCCTCGACCTGTTGGGGTGAGAGGAAAATGGGGGACAGAGGAGACAGATGGACAGAGGAGAGGTGGGGGACAGAGGACAGATGGACAGAGGAGAGGTGGAGGACAGAAGACAGATGGACAGAGGAGAGGTGGAGGACAGAAGACAGATGGACAGAGGAGAGGTGGAGGACAGAAGACAGATGGACAGAGGAGAGGTGGAGGACAGAAGACAGATGGACAGAGGAGAGGTGGAGGACAGAAGACAGATGGACAGAGGAGAGGTGGAGGACAGAAGACAGATGGACAGAGGAGAGGTGGAGGACAGAAGACAGATGGACAGAGGAGAGGTGGAGGACAGAAGACAGATGGACAGAGGAGAGGTGGAGGACAGAAGACAGATGGACAGAGGAGAGGTGGAGGACAGAAGACAGATGGACAGAGGAGAGGTGGAGGACAGAAGACAGATGGACAGAGGAGAGGTGGAGGACAGAAGACAGATGGACAGAGGAGAGGTGGAGGACAGAAGACAGATGGACAGAGGAGAGGTGGAGGACAGAAGACAGATGGACAGAGGAGAGGTGGAGGACAGAAGACAGATGGACAGAGGAGAGGTGGAGGACAGAAGACAGATGGACAGAGGAGAGGTGGAGGACAGAAGACAGATGGACAGAGGAGAGGTGGAGGACAGAAGACAGATGGACAGAGGAGAGGTGGAGGACAGAAGACAGATGGACAGAGGAGAGGTGGAGGACAGAAGACAGATGGACAGAGGAGAGGTGGAGGACAGAAGACAGATGGACAGAGGAGAGGTGGAGGACAGAAGACAGATGGACAGAGGAGAGGTGGAGGACAGAAGACAGATGGACAGAGGAGAGGTGGAGGACAGAAGACAGATGGACAGAGGAGAGGTGGAGGACAGAAGACAGATGGACAGAGGAGAGGTGGAGGACAGAAGACAGATGGACAGAGGAGAGGTGGAGGACAGAAGACAGATGGACAGAGGAGAGGTGGAGGACAGAAGACAGATGGACAGAGGAGAGGTGG
>JAFBJR010000758.1:0-32947 GCA_016785285.1 Brachirus orientalis | reverse complement strand
GGAGGACAGAAGACAGGTGGACAGAGGAGAGGTGGAGGACAGAAGACAGGTGGACAGAGGAGAGTGTCTAATAGTAATTTTATAAATTAGCTATCAAATATGAGTTTATGTGGAAGGAAACAATGCACTTAACATAATGGATTTCATGCATGCCCAGTGTCATTGCTCAGCTCAACCTTGCATGTACTGTATAGTTTGCATGGAGTTTTATAGTGTGTTTAAATGGAAGCAGATTCCAGACAGTCATGTGATCTGTGAATCTTTGAACCAAAGTGACCTTTTAGAAACACATGAATAATGAGATGAAAATGAGGAGAAGAGAAAAATGAAGAAGAACCAGGAGGAAGAAGGGTTGGGATTCCAGAGGAGAAAACATGGAAGAGCCATCATTTCTCCTGCAACTTTCATAATCCCTTTATCAATTAAACATGGACACTGCTGCAGGAGACAGAGAGAAAATGGAGAGGGTTAAGGGAGAAAAGGAGTGAAAGAGAAGGTGAGAGGAGGAAGGGGAGGAGGGAAAGTGGAGGAGAACAGGGAGGCTTTTAGCAACTGACTGTGTCCAAGAATAGAAGTTTTCAAAGAGGAAAAACAAACTGAGCTGATGATCAAACCAGAGCGATCGATACTATGTCCTTGTGAAGAACGATTGCTGAGGAAGACAGAGGAGGGAGGAGGGAGGAGGGGGAGGAGGAGTTAGTGTTTCCTTGCATTCAACTATATTCCACACTGAATTTGAGAAGCACAATACACTGTTGTTGTTATTAGTATATTATTAATAATAGTTTTTATTGGCACTTTTATTCTCAAAACTCCAGTTAAAAACTGTAGATGCATAAATGAATGAATAACAGCTTCCTTTAAAAAATTGAATATCTTTTTTGATCAGTGTCATGTCACATAGTTTAGTGTTGTTTATCTTAGCTTAGCATATCAAGCATCAGATGGACTGTTGATGATTTGATGATGTGAATGCTGCAGGTTCAGATTCTTCTGAACCTGCAGGAGGAATCACCTGCTTTTTAATTGTCCTTCCTGGGTTCCTCACTAAACTAATTACCATTGTCTGTCTGTTTGCTCTATCAGATTGTGATTGGCTTGCTCTCCTGTTACAGGTGGAGACTTGGCTCTAATGGTTTCCTATCTGCACCAATCAAGAATCAGCCTGACCACCATCTTTCTGTCTGTCTGTCTGTCTGTCTGTCTGTCTGTCTGTGTTGTTATAAATGTTGACGTGTGTCTCTCTTTATTTTCCTTGCATTTATCTTAATCTGCCTCATTGTCTATGTCTGTCATTCTTGTGGTGTCGTAGTTGGATGAAGGATGACATAATCCTGACCATGAAATATTTAATGTACTGAGAGAGCAGCAGCTCAGAATAACCGGGCTGACCCGGGCCTCCTGAGACTTTTGCAAAACCTTTATTTGTCACGACAGTGGATTCTAGTTCTCTCTTCCTCTATGTCTCTCTGTGTTGGGGGATGCCTTGCTCAAAGGTTCTGTCAGCAGAATTCAGCTTATTGTCATTTTCCACACTTAAGACCCTCAGGTTCCTGTGTCACTTCCCTTACATGCAGAACATCCACATCCACAGAATGTTTGTGAAATCATTGAATGTCAGCTCTTTAGTCAGAACTGACAAAAGCTGGAGTCAAAAGTCCGGATGACAGATGAACTGGATTCATTATTAGTGTACCTGCTGTAATTAACTATGTTCAACCATTGCAAAGCTGTTTACAAAAGTTGCTCTCTCACATCATTACTACATTTTCTTTAAGATCGCCTCCCTTAATCATCACAGAATGAAAAAAGGATGAAGGAGGAGGGAAATAAAGGAGATTAAACATGTTTAATCTCCACCGGTTCATAAATGTGCACAGTCACTTCAACATTTTAAGGAAAGTTGCTTGATTGCTTCTGGGCTAACCATGGCACTGTTCTACACCAACTAGAATTAGAAGACTGTTTGACAACTGTTGTCGACTGCTTCCTTACTCTTTACATGTGAAACTCAGTGTCCATCAATTAATCTGATGTTCCAACTGTGCTGTTTGCTGCAGCTGCTGAACCGTCACAGCTTCATACTGAGCATTTACAGTCTGTCTGCAGACCGTAACAGTTATTTGTTGGTCATTTTACTAAATTGTACTTTTGCAACAATTTCTATGTTCCCATTAGAGAATATCAAATCCACCTTCTGGATTTAAGGGAAAGTTAAAGTTTGTCAGCTGAGGTCTTCTGCAGATGAAGTCTGTACTAATCATTGAGCAATATATGAACTAAAGTATAACTGCTACTGGTTAGTTAACTTGATCAAAAACCTAATCATTGCTAAGCTAACAGCCAAACATTTAAATTAGTATAAAGGCAGTACAAATACAGTACAGCTATTTAAATGTGTCTACTCAAAAACTAGATTTTTCCCATAGCAAATCCCATTTAGATTTTCTTTGATTTAGCAGAGAAGTGAAGTGTGTCAGGGTCAGATTCAGGTCTGATTGACTTTCACAGTGTATTCAATCATTAATTTACTACAGATTCATTCTGGCTGTTTGGCCTCAGTCCGGCATCTCTGTCCATTCTTTGAAGCTGCTTTTTGCCAAAAATTACAGATAGCCTTTGTTCTTCCAGCTACTGTTATCTCAATTGATCTGCTCTCCACTGCCAGCTCTGTGCGGAAGATGCCGATGTCCAGGAATGCTGACCCAAGCACTGTCCTCATACCAGCTGTCTCTTACAAATAAGTTTCAATTTTAGCCTTTAAAAAACAAAACCTTATATGAATTTCATCTTTTTTCGTTCATCTCAATCAGTCAGTCACTCCAGACAGATGACAATGAATTTTCTACATTATTATCATGGGATGAAGCTGAGGAACAGATTTTTACACTAAATCCAGTATGATTACAATTATTCTCATTATGATTAGATGTGTTCCCAATATTATTAGAATTAATCCCGATATGATTATAGTTGGAAGTATTATTAGAAGTATTCCCAGTACTATTGTAGTTATTCGCAGTCAGGATTAGAAGTATTCCCACTGTGATTATTCCTAGTTTTTGATGACCAGACCTCCCTGTTTTCTGAGGACCTTTCTAATATTGCTTATTGGCTGAAACACAAGTGTAAAATATGAGTAGAAGAAATACACATCCCCATCATGCACTGCTTCCAGACCATTTTTGTAACAATTCACGAAGTGAATCAATATTAAACTAAAGGAGGGCCCAAAAATAGGCAGAAAGACAGATGAAAATATTACGAAAAACATATTTACAAAATACAAACTAAAGCTAAACCAGTCCATAAATAACTAAACAAAAAGCGCTGAGGCTGGCCGGCTGGCAAGGCGGAGCTCAGGATCAGGTTACTAAGGAAAAAGAAGAAAAAAAAGGCCCAATCAGTGATGGAAAAAAGACTAACCTATCACGAGACGCAAGGAGACATGACGTTACCAGACACTTGTGGTGGCAGACGCAGAGACACAGGAAGCCCAGGGTTAAATAGTCTCCACTGATGAGGAGATGAGGAACAGCTGAGATGATTAGACCCCTGCGCAGCCGTGCAGCCAGCCTCCTACAAACAACAAGGTAACTAAAACGAACTAGGGGGAAACAGGAAGTAATAACAAAATAAAACAGGAAATAACAAAACCAAAAAACTCCACCAGCCAGGAGACAGAACGTGACACATTTTGTTGAATAGAACTTTGTTTACAGTAGTGTTGCAGTATATCTGTATGCACCATAACAGCACATTTGGAACACTTAACCATCCCATTGTAGCTGACATGCTGCGGTGAACATTTTCATGGTAACAGTGTGACTGTCACTATTACACCTGATGATTCTGGGTAGTGTATTTTTTCTGGTTGACGTCATACAGAGTGGTTTCATCTATAGGATTGGAGTAAATTGTGCTAATTTAGCTGATGGTTAAAATGCTATGGCTGTTTATGAAAATATCTATGAAGAACCATATATGATGGGATTTTTGACATTTAGTTAGTAAATTAACAGCTTTACTTGTAGAGACAGGAAGTTACCATCTGGTTCTTTAGTTCACAGGAAAGAACAATCTTTTTTCAAGTTAAAAATTGAAATTTAAAGAGCGACTAAGCTTTTGGAAGTGTCATATCATAAAAAAAATATTTAAAAGTAAGCTTTCATTTAAAAACCTGGACAGGATTAAACTGTAAATAGTCACTGCAGCTGTGAAGTTACTACAAATACAAGCATTAGCTGAACAAAGTCCTGACCTAAGACATAACCCACTGTAGCAGGTGAGCAAGACTCACTGCAGTCATGTACAAAGACTTTTTCTTAATTTAGGAACATTTTGTTAAACATGAAGCTTTTTATCAGAAGGGTTTTTAACAGAAATCATCAGTTTGACAGTTGAAATGACTGACAGCTTAAAAAAAAATTAAAGAAATAAATCACTGTGTTTACAACGTGATAACTGTTGAATGTTAAAGGAGTATTTCACCAGGGAGCGCTCCATACTATTCAGACTGCATAGAGGTAGAATTTTTATTTTGTAAAGATGAAGATAGTGACACAGGAAGAGGCGGCAATTCCAGTGTAGATCATGAGGCTCTCAAGTCAGTGATGTCATTACAGTGGTTATGTCATGTCATGTCTGTCTGTCTGCCTGTCTGTCTGTTTGCACAGTGACAGATTTTGCTGTAGATTTTTATTCCTTCTCACTCACATTGTTAACCCTGTTCACAAACGTTGCAGAATCATCCAGAAAACTTTAAATCAGTTGCTGTTAGTTTTCTAGAAGTTGTTCCTCAGATCTGAAAGTTGTGGTGAAACCTAGGAAATCTCTGCGAAAAGTTGGTGATTAGTCACTAACACATGAACACTGAATGATCACTGTCATCAGCAGTTGATGGCAGCTTTGTCCTTCTTACAGGTACGGTGACATGGTTCCCAACACCATTGCAGGGAAGATATTTGGGTCGATATGCTCACTCAGTGGTGTGCTGGTCATTGCCCTTCCTGTCCCCGTCATCGTGTCCAACTTCAGCCGAATCTATCACCAGAACCAGAGAGCAGATAAGATGAGAGCGCAGCAGGTGAGACGGGTTCATCTATGAAAACCACAGGGAACACCCGTTAAGAACAGAGCAGGTGAGACGGGTTCATCCATGAGAACCACAGGGAACACCAGTTGAGAACAGAGCAGGTGAGACGGGTTCATCCATGAGAACCACAGGGAACACCAGTTGAGAACAGAGCAGGTGAGACGGGTTCATCTATGAAAACCACAGGGAACACCCGTTAAGAACAGAGCAGGTGAGACGGGTTCATCCATGAGAACCACAGGGAACACCAGTTGAGAACAGAGCAGGTGAGACGGGTTCATCCATGAGAACCACAGAGAACACCATTTGAGAACAGAGCAGGTGAGACGGGTTCATCCATGAGAACCACAGAGAACACCAGTTGTGTTTACATGACATTAGAAGAAAATAATTTTTATGTTAGTCTGAGTAAAGCTGAACATTTAAAATACATGTAAAGATGTTGGTCTGACTGAAGTTCATTCTGTTCATTTTTCACTCATATAATGTGGTTGGGAATTGAATTACATTTGCAGGTAAACTGGTCTAGAGGCTCTGCAGATTCACTGGTTCACAGAAGACAACAGAGAGAAAATCATGACAGAATCCAGACCAGAGAATTTTTGGACTGTGAAGACAGAATTTATGCTCTGTCAGCTTTAAAGATTTAATGTTCATGGATAGTAGAACAAAGGACAAAGGATATCACCTCATCTGATAACCAGCTGTCGGCTAAACATGGACCACCTGATACTAACAAGCTGAAAGTGTTTTAGAGCAGAGGCAAACACATGTCGTTCGATAAATAGATTCCCCACCAGAGCTTTGTTTTCGTGGACAAGAACAGTAGAAGTGAAAGGTGATCAGATCAACTTAACTGAATGTTCACTGTTACAGAATGTTCAATTATTACAACTGTCAACAATCTACACAGTGGCATGGTTACATCTGAACGTTATATTCAATACAAAAACACAGAGTCACTGTGAAGATGCCAAATCTATTAAGTAATGTTACAAAAAGTCATTTATTATCACAGAATGTACCTTTAAAGGTGTATTATCACAGTATTATCATCTGAATGTGTGTGAGTGTGTGTTCTTGTACTTTCTGCAGAGTGAGGACCAAAATTCGTATAATTCCTACAAAGTGAGGACATTTTGTCTGGTCCTCACTTCTTTAAAGGGCTTTTTCAGGGTTAAGACTTGGTTTTAGGGTTAGGGTTAGAATTGGGTTTAGGTTAAGGTTAGGGTAAGGGTTAGGGTTAGGCATCTAGTTGTGATGGTTAAGGTTAGGGGATCAAGAATGTATTATGTCTATGAGGGTCCTCACGATGATAGAAGCGCAAACGTGTGTGTGTTAGTGTATGTGTGTGTATTTTGGCGTGCGCTGACAATGCTGTTTTTTTTTGTTCAACAGAAAGTGCGTTTAGCTCGAATCCGCATGGCGAAGAAAGGAACAGCCAATGCTTTTTTACAGTACAAAGAAGACAGAGCACTGGGGGTGAGACACACACACATGCGCGCACACACACACTTGATTTAGTCAGTCTAAACTTAACCCTAACCAGTTAAAGCGTAACCTAACCACAATGTAATTATTAGTCCTAAACTTAACCAGCTCCTAATGAGCTTCTGCCTTATTAGGACCGTTTTGGTCTCCATGAGGACTGCTGGTCCTAAGGCCACTTTGTGTTGTGAGAAATGTGTGTGTGTGTGTGTGTGTGTAGGATCGGGACAGTGACAGCACAGCTCTGTGTGTGAAGAACAGATCAGCGTTTGAACACCAACATCATCATTTGCTGCACTGTCTGGAGAAAACAACGGTGAGAAGCAAACACACACACACACCTGACAGAACCTGACAGAACCTGACAGAACCTGACAGAACCTGACATGTCGAGCTTGGATAGATTTCGTTCTTTGGTCCAGCTTCAGTATCTGTCTGTCCTCCTTGTTTCCTCCCAGAACCACGAGTTTACAGACGAGATGACCTACAGCGAGCTCTGTATGACTGAGTCCGTTGGCTTCAGGACGAGTCGCAGTACTTCCCTGTCGAGCCAGCAGGGGGCGCAGAACAACTCTACTGGCTGCTGTCCACGGCGAGCCAGGAGAAGAGCCGCAATGCGTCTAGCCAACTCTACGGTGTCCGTAAGCAGAGGGAGTGTCCAGGAGCTGGACACGCTGCACATCAAAACCACAACTATCCCACCGCAAACGTAAAGACTCATCATATATGTCGTTTGTGTTGGCTATGAATGTGTAAACTGTAGTGTGAAAGACTTTGAGAAGTCAGAATAAAAAAGCTCTCCACAAAAGCAGATCATTTACCATTAATCAATCATATGCAGTGATCAGTTATAGACTAATAACTGGTCTTTTATTCTTCCCTCAGTCGTTCCAGTCTGAATGCTCAGGTCGACGACCTGAAGCTAAACTGCGGGGAACAAGATTTCACTGCTGCCATCATCAGCATCCCCACACCACCTGCCAACACACCTGACGAGAGTCTTCCTCCATCACCTGTCCCCATTCCTGGCATCCTGAGAAACACCCGCGCCTCCACGTACACTCATGAAAATGTCAAAGTCTCCTCCTTATAACCTCCAACCTCACCAGTAAGCCTCTCCCCTCATGCTCCACCCTGCTGCCCCACCAGTCACCCTCCCTGTGAAGCCACTGCTAGCTGAGGTTTTGGGGACAAAGTTGGAGGTTCTGAGTCCCACTGATTGTTTTCACTTGCTCTCAGATTATTTGGAACAAACCTGGGAACACAATGGCTTCTTATGTAGAGGCCACATTAAGACAATGTGGGAGCTTGGACAAGGTCAAGGTAGATCACATGGACCCTGTGCCCCTCTGACCTGTGAATGGGTCATCCAGCTGATCGACTGGGTTCACTAGGTCGGGTTTGTATACCCAATGAACATATAAGAGGGATGTGAATGTCAGTTCCGCTGACACCTGGATGACGTTGAGAGACAAACTAATAAAAGTTCAAAGTTGTAGTTTTAACTCTTAGAGCGGATAATGGAGGACATACATTGATTGACACAGTCACTAATTCTTAATCGGCTCAGGATCCTTCAGGTCATGTGTTCAGGACATTGTCAGCGGCATCTCTTGACTCCAGTTACATGAAAATTATACCGAAGTGCAGAAAGATGGACCAAGCTGAATTAGATTTAACTGTCCACATGACAGCGATATGATTCAAACTGTTTGAATCATATCGCTGTCATGTGAACCAAACTGGATTAATTCAATTTTCTAAATAAGACTATGGAGAAAGAGTGTTTAAATGAGATCAGATTAACCTGGCTCTCACATGGGAACAAAGCCTTTTACCTTTCAAAATATGCAACACTGAAACAAGCAGGACAATAACATCAACAATGACCAAGCTAATAATAATAATAATAATAATAATAATAATAACTCAAACGTGTGTGTTTTAAAGCTACTGTCATTCCAGGGAACAAAATGTCAAGCAATTAAAAGCAATTAAGACATTTATTTGACAACACAGTGTGTTGTCAAATAAAGTGTTTTGCAATATTTTTCAAGAGAAAAGGAAATGCAGCATCTGAAAGGTTTCATCACTGAAGTCACGTTTGTCCTCATGATGTTAACTAAGCTTGTTTTCAGCATGTTGATTAAAATGCTCTACTTTTGGCCATCAGGGGGCGCCTGTGACACATTAATAACTCAAGTTAGTCAGTAGTGACAATAGTAAATGTAACTGTATAATGATGGCTCTTTCTTCAGTGTTGAATTCTCTTGACATTTGACATACACAACAGAAACACTGTGGAGACTCAATTTCAATTTTCCCTCAAAACCCTGAAGTCTGTTAAATTTCTGTTTCCTATGTTTCATCAACATCTGTCGTCCACATCGTTTACCTCCCTCATTGAAATCATTTGAAATTAATAAAACTTTATATCAGAAATCAACTAAATTATTTTTGATCCTATGAAGAATTAGAAGCATACAACTGAAATGACAACATATTAATGATGATGACATCTCTCATCAACCCAAATTATATTCTGACATATTTGAAAATGTCAGCAAAAGTATCCCGACTCACATGGATCCTAACACTGACACTAACACTAACCAACCAGGTTCAACCAAACTAGAATGTTTTTAAAGGTTTGAGCCACTGTCATGAAGATAAAAGATTATTTGAGAGCACATTGTTGTGTCTGGTACTGATCTCAGTCCAAGTCAACCATTATACGATGGTAACAGCACATTTTAGGATTTTGGAACATATCACATTTATATCTTATTTAGATTAAGTGCAGGCAAGTTCCAACTCTAGTTGAAAGGGGGAAAAAAAGAACGGCCAAACTTTAAGATGCTGTTAAACAAAACTATTTGAATTTAAATATGCTTCCTGTAAATGATCAGCAACCTGCCTAAAATAAAGGTAACTGTTTAAACTGTTTATTTCTAAAGTTAATTATAAAAAATGTGCCAATATTTAAATCCTATTTACTGAAAATCAAAACTTTTTTGTTCTCATTTCTGAATGAAGTCTCTTAGCCCATTCGCAGTACTCTCACAGACCACCAGGGGACTGTGGCACACTCACTGTGAGTCATAGAGGATTCATATTTTCTACCATCATTACTAAGGAATAAAGTTTTCAGTTTTTTAGTTATAATAAAAATGATTAGGAGAATTGACACTTATCACAGATGATGAAGGAAAAATGTAACAAACTAAAAAAAAACAGAAGAGAAATGAACTGAAAACAACCAGAGAGCGAACATTGTTGATGATATGACTTCAGTTGTGAGTTCAGACGAGCTTTTCCTCCATCACGCGTGAGCCACAGACAGAAGGTGAACACTGTAACATATTTTGTATCATAAACTCTCACCTGCATCTTCCATTCAAATCCCCAAACCCTGGAAACAAAGATGGAGATGAACGTCCACGGGTTTGTGTTGGTGTTCCTCCATGCATGAGCCTTGTACAGTAGAAGTAGCACTATTGATCATAAGTGATCATAAGAATTTATCAATCATATCAAAAAGAATGTCACAACACAAAGAGGAAAAAAAATCTCATTGTTTGTAGTTTTGCATGAAAACTCTTTGTTTCTCATCTTTCCAAACTTTAAAGACGAGTGTTTTAGAACTAACAATCAAAGTGGATTATTATGATTATTATTGGATTATTGAATTTCAAAATAAAATAATTCAGGCATGTTCCTCGCCAGAATGTGTGTGTGTGAGAGAGACAGAGAGATGAGCAGTCACAAATATGCATGGATACCGTTATAGGTATTTTCTCTGTTTTCTGTTTAACTTGAGTCGACACAGAGGAGATTGAACTCACTGTGACTTGTTTCTATGACAACAACCATGTACATCGACATGCTTGTTACCATCAGCTGTCAAACATCATGTAAATGTACCAGAGTGACATCTCTGTTTTCCTGAAAAAGTGATTCCCTTTCAAGAACTGGTTGAGTTTTCCCAGAAATTTTTCTCACTTTGACCAGCAACTGTGTCAACTTCCTGTCAGAAGGGGGCGCTGTGCTGACGAGTTTCAGCGTATTCCATTTATCTGGATAGAGTTTGGTTTGATGCATTTGAAAGCTCCAGAATTAGGTGAGTTTCGACTTTTGGATTGACCTCTGATCTTGTTGTCAGGATGTTAATCAATTTACAAACATTTACAAGAGCAAATGGTTTATTTCTTAACTATGAATTAAATCTTCTTCTGATTATTCGTGAGAATCTTTAGCAAACAAATATTTTTTTTTATAAAGTTGAAAATGATTTTCATCCTGTCATGTGACCATGGCATCATGTGGCTCTTTAATTGTCCAACAGCAGCTTTTATTTTGAACTTGTTGGTCTGAAGGTGATGCAGGATTGATTTGATGATGAGCTGCTCGTCAGTCACTTGTCTTTCAGTGAAGTTCAGTCTCACAGTGAGTGAAGAAAACAGCATTAAAGCACAGCACATGTATATTCATTCCACTATTAAACAACAGAAACCAGAACATGTTTGCTCTATTTTCTATGACTCATTCTCTTTTCTATAGTCATGACATTCCGTGTGTAACTGTATTTAAATTCTGTGTTGAGTGAGTTTGATGTGGTGACAGCTGTGAAACCAGATGTTAAAGATGTGGGAGGAGCTTGCAATGCAGCATTAGCACCAAGTAGCAACTGTTTGTGACTGTTTCTTGTCACAACTGTTTCTTAAGGATCTGATTTGAATGGTGCTACGGTAATGTTTTGAAACAGGAGGATGAGAGGAGTCACCAGGCTCCTATAGTGAGTGAAAGAGTGAGTCCAAAGAGTGAGAACAGTTATTCATGTTCTGTGATTAGAATTAACCATTAACTTGCTGCTGCAGCACTGACTAATCAAACAACATTTGATACTCAATGTTTCCCTCAAGATTCACTTTTCACACAAGTGAATTTGCACCAGTCAAGAAATCCTGTACCTAAAATTTCTGTCTATTCGTGTCTATTCTGATGGTGAACACCTCCTCCTCATTGATGGTAAAGAGAGACAGAGGGCGCTGCATGTTTTTCAGGAAGCACATTTGTGATTGATTGATTGATTGATTGATTGATTGATTGATTGATTGATACTTTATTAATCCCAAGCTGGGAAATTGAAACATCACATCCATATACCACATAACATAACATCAATTAGTCCACAATTATTACAAGTTCAACATAATAATGGCACACGTCAGAATTACACATACAGCACATAAACATTTGTTTGTGTATGTACCCTCAAATTTTGAACAGTCCGTCATCCAAATGGAGGCATAATGGAGGATATGTGGGGCCTGCTTAGAGGAGATGGAGAACAGTAGGGAGGGAGGGAGACCGTCCTCGCCAAGGTCCCATGCACTGTGAAAATATGGTAAATATAAGAAAAATCAATACAGCATTTAAGTTTCATAAACTGGTAAAGTGTGGATTATTAATTCACAGGAACTTCTGTTTCAGTAGTAATAACAGATGTGTTCATGTCAAAAAATACACAGGTATAAAAGAATCCAATCCAGAAGAAACTGTGTTCAACAGTGATGCAGGTAATAGATCATCTACATTTTTAATCAGCTATTCAACTTTCAATGTTGTTTTAAATTTTCAATATGAGTTAATCTATTTTACTATTAGACCTGTAACTTGATATCATGGAACAATACACAGAAGAGAAATTAAAAAAAATCCGCACTTTTGTTCAGTTTTCGTTCTTCTGTTAAAAGGAAAAAAAGTCGCGCAATGGCTCATGGGAAACTGCGGGTTCGGAAGTCACCTGCGGCGACTGTGATCTGCTCGTGTCGCCTGTTTCCTGGTTCTTGTCTAAAGGTGTGTCCGTCACCTTCACAGCCGAGATCAGCGTCCAGTCCAGTCCAGTCCTCCGGTATCGACTTTGACCCGCCTCCGTTGACGGTACCGGGGTTTTCACGCGCACGTCCGGCTCAGTGTGTGTGTGTGTGTGTGTGTGTGTGTGTAAGTAAGAGACACCTGTTTCTCTTCACCTGTCTCTCGCTCTCTCTCTCTCTCTCTCTCTTCCTGTTTCGACTAACCGACTAAACAAGGACTTTTTACTTTCTTTACTTTTTGCGTGATGGATTTTCTGGATTCGGGACAGAAATTCAGTCCGAGGCAGGTGAGTCTTGTACCTGTTGGTTACGTCACAGGCTATTATGACCCGAGTTTAACACAGAAACTAAACGTCATTATGACAATGATGTTTATTCTGCAGAACTTTAGAGGAACAAAAGAGAAGAGTTACAATATTTGTGTCTTTGTGTTAAAAGCCAAATTTACTATCAAAGAACAATTCAATCATGATTTTTCAGTTCAATGTGAGAACTCACAAAAGTGATAAATACTTTTGAAATAAAGTGCTGTAGATTCACATTTCATCATATCATGTGACTTTTTGATCGGACAGACTGTATTTTACAATGTATCTAGAAATACTTTAAATCTTTGAAAAGTATCATATTTGAACTTTTAAGCTAAAATCAAGACGTTTTCTTGTGGATGTTAATCACAGTGGACGTGATGTTTGGCTCCTGTTGTCTGACAGTCTGGAGGCAGAGCCTGTTACAAGTCAAGTGGACAATTTCAATTACAACAACTGTCCAAACACTCAGTGATTTACTTTGACACCACAGCTTCGCTCTGAACTGTTTCCTTTAATTTTACTTTATTCAGCAGCATAAAGGGTCAGTTCACCTAAATTACATGCAATCAAAACCATGTGTAAACTCATTTGCTGCTGACAGATCAGATTCAGATTCAGATTGAGAGAACGTTATTAATCCCTCTGGAAAATTAAAACTCCAGATACAAAACAGCACCGAGAAAATATGTATATACTATGGTATAGATAAGTAGCATAAGCAAGTAAGTAAATAAGGTTAAACTAACAGTATTATGATGCCACTTAACAGATATGTGGATTAATATATAAATTAACCGGTATATAGATATTGGTGGTACTGTAATACAAATGAACAGACACAGGCATATCTGTTACCTGCCTCCGGTTGTCTGTTAGCATAGCCCTTAGCCCAGCAGCAGCCTTGCAGCCACAGTATCTCCTCCTGTCATATTCCTTAGAACCAGCAGCTGTTCTCTGTTGTAAATGAGGCTGCTGTCTCCTGCTTGCATTTTAGAGTCCAAAGTATTCATGGGATACATATAAACAATATTCTGCAGAAGAAGTGGAGAAATAAAGCAAAAACAAAGGTCAGGGCCGCAAAGCTTCCAGAAAGGCTGCCATCTTCACAGCACCATCTTATGTTCCCAACAGCAGTCACTGATGACGCCACAGTGTGTGTGTTTCATGTTTGTGTGTAGGACAGTGACTGGGACACCACACTGCAGTTCCTGCCGGCGCCTGACACCAAGCGGCTGGAGAAGAAACCCGGCCGCAGGAAGAAGCTGTGGCTTGGCCTGGGCCTGGTTCTGTCAGCTGCGGTTCTGGCTCTGCTCACTGGTCTGCTGGTGTGGCACTACAACTGTGAGCTCAGTGAACTTAATTCTCTTAAAAACTTAAAAGCTCTGTCTTTTTTCCCTGAACTCATGACACGCTTGCTGTGGTTCAGTGTTGCCTAACCCTAACGCTGAATACAAAACAAAGGCAGAGCCGCAGAAAAAGTGTAAATCAGTGGTCATGAAGAAATACTATTTTAAAACGTTTGCAAAATCCTTACAGAACCAAACAGTTACTACTGAACAAAAGAAATGAACTGAGTGTAATAATAATAATAATGTCCATTATGCTCATCATTTCATGTTGTTGTGACATCGCTTATTTTGAATCATCTGACTGATGTGAATGTGTGTATCATTCATTTTTTCCATTTTTAATTGACATTCAAAAATGAAAAGAAATACTGGTCATTTTGTTATTACTTTTTTAATCTGATACCAAAAAATGAAAAAGGCCTTGTTTTTCATATTTTCAACTTTAGACTCGAATCAAAAATACGAAATGGAAAAACAGGCCACAGGACTGAATTTGATTTTAATATTTAATTGTTTGGGTTTACGTGAACCGGAAATCTGTCTGACAGTTTGGTATTAGAGTGACACAATAAGCCCTTTTCCACTGCAGGACCTTTTTTCATTTTTTTTGTTTCTTGGTATCAGGTTAAAAAAAACTAATAACAAATTATTATTACTCCCTGTGTATTGGCTTACAGATGCATCCCTACAAATTAGTCCTTGAGTAACTGCAATTGTCCTTCATGGTTATGTTTAAATTTAAAGTAGTTATAACACTAGATGTAGCCTGTTCTGATTTAGACATCTTAGATAATCCTTTTAATCTGGGACTAGAATTAAACTTTGTCTATGAAACCAAAGGGTGGATTTTTGAATTCTGGGTTAGTGTTATTGAATGTCTTTGAAAGTAACCAAAAGTGTAGTAAAAAAAAGGCAACTGGACTTAGTTGAATTTCTTGAAGACGTTTCGCCTCTCATCCAAGAGGCTTCTTCAGTTCTGTTTGACTGGTGGAGAGTCTGGGACTGGTGGAGAGTCTGGGACTGGTCCACCAGACTCCACCAGACTCCACCAGACTCCACCAGACTCCACCAGACTCCACCAGACTCCACCAGTCTCCACCAGTCATCCAGGTCATACCATGACCTGGATGACTGAGAATCTTCACAGACATCTTTGAAAGTAAATTTATGTAACTGTTTAATTTTTGTGGGATAAAAGTCCTTATACTGAGTGTTTTTTTTACAGTCACCTGATAATAACAACCCTCTAACCTTTGACCTCTCTCTCTTCATCAGTTCGCAGTGATGTCAGAGTGAAGAGAGTTTACATTGGCTCCATGGGAATCAATAACCAGCGCTTCTTGCCGGCGTATGAAGATCCCAGCAGTCCACAGTTTACTGAGCTGGCTTCTCTAGTCCTCCGCCAGGTGAGTATGTGAAAGTATTGCTCAAGTGTTCAAGGATTTCTCCTGCCTGGTTCTGGTTCTGCTGCTGTGTTTGTGACAGATTTGATGACAAGTGATCATTGTCTCTTTCAGCTGAAGCTGATTTATTCTAAAAACTCTGTGTTGGCCAAATACTTCACAGGCTCCACGGTGCAGGGATTCAGGTACGAGTCAAGTCACATGATGGAGTCACATGATGGACTCACTGAACACTGATGTTTCTGCTCTGCTGTTGTAGTGAGGGAGAAGGTGCTGGTGATGGCCTGGTGGCTTATTACCAGTCAGAGTTTGAGGTTCCCGTTCATCAGCGGAATTCACTGGATGAAGCCATTGAATCTGTAGAAACACCAGCAGGAAGTCAACATGGACGACAGGGACGAGTTCTGCTGAAACCTGCCGACGCTCTCAGCGTCAACAGTGTCCTCTCACGAGGTGTGAGCCAAAACCATTTCACCTGTGTTTAAAAAAATATTTTTGTTTAGAAATATTTGAGATCAATATGTTTCATGGGTTTATGTGACTATTTCTGAAAGACAATACTTGTATGATAGATAGATTACGGCTCCAGCAGCAGTACAGCACCAAAAACAACAGGGACACCACAAGGACATACATGTACAGGACGCAAACATATATTTCTATTATTAGATTTATATATACTAATGTATAGGAAACCACATTAGGTCTATGGTATGTACATATACATATAAGCAGGACGGGTGTAATTATAAAGCAGTACTAGGACAGCTATATAAGTGAATAATTTAAATATATAACAGTTTAAATAGTTAAAAATAAACTGTTTAAATATAAACCAATACTAGTATATAATATGTAAATATATAAATATATAATAAAAAAAAAAAAAATATATATATATACACACACAATATGCAATATACAATATATAGTAATAGTGTATGAAGTGCAATATAGTACTTTCATAATATGCATAGTGGTAGAAGAGATATATGGATATACTAGTCATGTGTACATACATATAGATGTACATGTGTACATACACACACACACAAATATATATATATATATATATATGTATACATACACACATACATATATACACGTTAGGAGCATATAAAAATATAAAATAGAAATGTGACAACGGTAAATATTGCACATATTATTGTTGTGATTATTGCACAGAATCCCTTCCCCGCCGGTCTTTGCTCCCTCTCCTCCCTCCCAGCGAGGAGTTGAACAGTTTAATTGCCCGGTGGACAAAGGAGTTTTTCAGTCTGTAAGTCCTGCTCTTCGGAATGAGAAGTCTGTTACTGAACAGACTCCTCCGATTGCTGAGTGGCATTGTCCAGGACGGCGAGCAGTTTGCCAAGTGTTCTCTTCTCTGCCACTGTCACCAGAGGGTCCAGTCTCGTGCCGACCACAGAGCCAGACCTCCTGACCATGTTCTACCAGTCTGTGCAGGTCCTTCTTTGATGTGCTGCTCCCCCAGCACACCACAGCGTACGAAAGGACGCTGGTAACCACAGACTGGTAGAACATCTTCAGGAGCTTCCTGCAGATGTTGAAAGACCTGAGTCCCCACAGGAAGTACAGTCTGCTCTGGGCCTTCTTATACAGCTGCCTACTGTTGTGGGCCCAGTCCAGCTTGTTATCTATCTATCAGTCTGTTTCACTTTTCACTTGTTTCTAAGAAACATTTATGGAGAACTTTGTGTTTTCTATATCATTTGAGCATCTTTTCTGTAAATGATATAAATATTGATTGTGAATTTGTTCTTTTTTTTCTCAACTCTTTACAGCTATAGATCCAAGAATGATGAAGAAGTCTTTAATTGGTGAGATACATTTATATTGAAAGTGTATGTATTTATAGAAAACATTCACAGTACAGAAATGTTAAAAAACGAAGGTTCTGTGAATCACATACTTTTTTCAGTGAAAAAGCCCTTTAATGTCCACGTCAGAGAGGCGGGCATCGTTTGCTCTCCAGGTTTTCCAGACTCCTCATATCCACCAAACTTTTATCTTCGGTGGATCCTCCGTGCAGATCCTGGTCACCGAGTGAAGCTCGACTTCCACACTCTGATCCTGGAGGACGACTGTCAGCAGGACTTCATCAAACTCTACGATTCTCTGGCTGCAATAGAGAACCGCGCTCTGACTGAGTGAGTGTCAGTGCTTTGCAGAACTTTAATGTCAACAACCCTGATCCATCAGTCTACGAACCAAAAAGCGAATCATTAATCTACAAACCAATGGAGAGATGAATCAATAATGACTATATTAAACACCTTTTTAAATATACACAAACAGGGATGTTGCCCTAATAGCACACCAGGTTAAAGTCAATCCCTGAAGGCTCATAATCTGCTGTGAATCAGCTGATGAGGGACTAACACTGTCTGTTTGTTTCCTCTGCTCAGACAGTGTGGTTACCCTCATGAGTCCCTCTCCTTCCTGTCGTCTGGAAATGTCATGTTATTGACTCTGGTCACCAGTGAAGAGAAGAACTTCCCGGGCTTCAGAGCAAACTACTCACAAATCGCTGTGAGCGAACAAAGTATGACAGTCAGCATCAGAACATTATAGGAGCAGACCAACACACACACAATCAACACAATTTAGAGTCAACAATTAAACTGTGGGTTTGTGGACTAACCCTAACCCTGAAAGTTGAGAACCTGGTGAAAACTCAGGAGAAGAACATGCTAACTCTAACCATCTTCTTGCCGAAGTCAAGCAGGTCATTTTTGTGCGTCTGTCTCCTGAAACCAATCATGTTTTTTTAATCAGTCACTGTCTCTTTGTGTCCAGAGTGTGGAGGGACATTGAGTGAGAACAAAGGGTCCATCTCTTCACCATTTTTTCCCTCCAACTATCCTCCTCAAACCACATGTGTGTGGAACATCCAGGTGAGTCTACAGGTGACAACATGTAGAACCAGACCACTGAGAGTGATACCCTGTCCGTCCTCAGGGGGGAGCCGGAATAAATATTTTAGTCATAACTATCACATTTTCTTATCCTCTAAAGGAGAATTTGATGAAGTCATCAGTCGAATTATTAGAGACTCCACCTCCTCAGCCGATGTCCACTGACCTGCAGCAGTTTCAGTTTTTTACTGAACAGCACTCATATGTAATTTATATTATATACTATATATAATATACTTTTTGCACAGCCAACAACACAATAACAACCCTATCACATGATTTCTTTTTTCTAATGGTTCTGAAAAGCTTCAGCTGTTTCTTGGGTGAAGAAAACTTCTTGTTGTTTTCCTCCAAAAGATTTCTTGCAGAAAACTGAATGGATTCAGGCAAAAGACGAAGGAAGGCGGTTGGCGAAAGATCCGTTTATTTAGGCAAACGAACAAACAGCATCAATATACAATGTGTCGATGGTCCTCAAGTTAAAATAATAGCAACTGGAGAGTTTTGTGAAGCAATGAAATGGAAATAGTAGTTATAGAAGAGAAGGTCTGTAGGTGTGGTTAGGGGGGGAACTGTGAAGGCTTGAAGATGGGTGAAAGGACAAAGGATGTATATTCCACATAGCTGAGTACAGCCAGTGAGCAGCAGGGGGTTGTCTGGAAGGAGGTTTGAAGTGTGAAAAGGGTAGAAAGGCTTTTAAAGTGTACATTTGTTAACACTCAGTGCTGATGGATGTTCAGATCCTGGCAGACATCCTGCCACCAAAGGTATTGAGAACCACCAAAATCTAACAGTTAAAAAGTGATTTAATGTTACAGCAGCGTTAGTCTCGCTTTGATTTATTTTGCTCTCTGACTGTATCTCTCTCTCACTTGCTCACTCACATGCACACTGACAGTAGATACAGATGTCCTCATAAGTTCACAAACCCTGGCAGAATTGTTGATTTTTTGGGGCCATTTTTCAGAGAATATGAATGATAATACAAAAACTTTTATTTCACTCATGGCTAGTGTTCGGGTGAAGCCATTTATCATCAAACAATTGTGTTTTCTCTTTCTAAATTATTATGACAATAGTAACTACCCAAATGACCCTGATCAAATGTGGGTCGCTGATGTTTTGGGGATGTGTGAGCTACAAAGGCACAGGGAACTTGATCCAAATTGATGGCAAGATGAATGCAGCATGTTATCAGAAAATAACTCCAGAAAATACTGGAGGTAACTAAAGTTGTGCATAGAACATACTTGGGCCTTCTTGTTCCAACATGATATTGATCCAAAAGACACGGCTGAGTTGACCTGTCATTGACTACAGCAGAAAAAAGTGAAGGTTCTGGAGGGACCATCTCAGTCGCCTGACCTCAATATTTTTGAGCCACTTTGTGGAGATCTCAAACATGCATTTCATGCAAGACAGACCAAGAATTTACAGAAACTGGAGGCTTTTTACCATGAAGAATATGCAGCTTTACCATCTGAGACAATAAAGTTCCTTGTCTACAACCACAAAAGACTTGAAGCAGTCATTGATTTTAAAGGGGCAAATATACAATATTAAGAACTACTCTCACTCACTCATTTTCTACCGCTTCATCCACTAAGGGTCGCGGGGGTCGCTGGTGCCTATCTCCAGCTAACATAGGGCGAGAGGCAGGGTACACCCTGGACAGGTCGCCAGTCCATCACAGGGCCACATAGAGACAGACAATATTAAGAACTAGGTTATGTAAACTTTTTATCTGGTCATTTGAGTAGTTTGGTAGTCATTCATATTCTCTGAAAATGAATGACAACCAAAAAAAAGATAAATAAAAAAACACACATTCTGTCATGGTATATAAACTTAGAGCACAACTGTACATCTGTACAGGCAGACGTTTAAGAAACATGATGTGAAGATGTTTGTGTGTATTTGAATAAAGCAACACAGACCTGATCTAATTTGATTTCAGGAAACATCTTGTTGAGAACAGTCGTACTTGACTCCGAACTCACTGAGGATGTTAAGATGTTAATACCAGATGTGAGTGGGGCTATAGTGGAAAAAAAAAAATTGTTTTTTTTTTTTTTTGTCTTATTCAGGTCCCAGAAGATAAATTTGTAAAGGTTCAGTTCAACAAGTTTCAGCTGGGAAATCAAAGTGACCAGTGTCCTGATGATTATGTTGATGTTGACAATCAAAGGTCAGAATCTCCTACTTTTTTTATGTCACACTCAATTTTATTTTATTAGCATATTTTAAAACAACCAAGTGCTGGTACAACAAATATACAGGCCAAATAGGTAAAACAAATAAAAAAGGTAATAACAAAATAAATATTAACATACATAATAGAATAAAATAAGAAAGGTGTGACAATGGTCTCAGCTTCTTGAAAAACATCTTCATGCCTTCAGGGCTTCAGATTTGAGACACACTTGAATGGGGCTTGTTTGACCTGGTTGATTAATCTTTCACGGCTGTAACATGTAGATTGTGGCTCAGACGCAGCTGTTTATTTGAATACTATCATGGTGATAATGTATTATCACCATGTAGTGAGACCCCATCCACTTTAAAGTTATTGGCTCATTTGTTTTCTTGGTTGACATTTTGTTTTTTTTTTGTTTTTTTTTCATGTTGAATGACAAATGAGAGAAAAAACATTTTTTCTAATCTTAAATATGGACACACTAAAATCTAAAAGGTACATCACATACTATGTTTTACTTGTTTCTTTCTTGCAGACTGTGTGGAAATAAGTTAAAAAACACAGTGATCACCAGCCAAAGGAACAAGATGACAATTACATTCCACTCTGATTCAACATACGTCCACCAGGGTTTTACTGCCGAGTATGAGGCCTTCGTCCCAACCAACCGTAAGACTGAACATTGTTGTTTTTTTTTTGTTTTTTTTTTTTATCAACCTGTGACCTAATCACTTCATGCTTTCCCCGTTGACTCTTTTGTGTTTATTATTGTTGCTCAGCTTGTCCCGGAAGGTTCAAGTGCACCAACAACCTGTGCATCAACACCACTCTGCAATGTGATGGTTGGAACGACTGTGGAGACGGCAGCGATGAAGATGACTGCAGTGAGTCCAAACCTCACGATAACACACAGGGCTCTAATTTCGTAGACCAGGCCATGCACAGTGCAGGGGGTGTGTCCAGGCGCATTTTGCAAGTTTCGTGCACAGCGCAAGGTGCACAGCCAGGCGCAACCAGGTGCAAGTACTTCTCTGTCCCACCTCAGTCTCTCCTACCAGCAAGTAGCAAAGAGAGGGAGAGAAGGCGTGACTGGGTTTAACACAGTCTTCACCAATCAAATGAGCTCCTCTCCTTGACTTTAAATGTGCTGCAGTGAGGCGTAGTGCAAGTTTCGTTCCGCCATGGACGAAGGAGACTGATGTTCTGGTTGGGGAGGTCCAAGCTCACAGTGGCCAAATATATGATCACACAAACAGACTTCCACAGGCCGATGATGCAAAAGGAGGTTACCAATATTATTAATCAGGTTTGCCCTGTGTTAAGATGGCCGTGTAGCGGCTGGATTTAAACAGGAGGCTTGAGGCAGAGGTTAGGTGCAGACCAACCAAGATGTTTATTTCACCCGCACAGAACACATTACAGCGTGGCCCATGGACCACATGGGTCCTGACAGTCTCCCTGTTGGATTGAGAATGACAGTCTTATATAGCCTGCCATTGGCCACACCCTCGACCCACAACACAGTAAGGGGAAGAACCGGCCTCCCCTTAACTTAACAATACATGAAACACCACAAATAAATAAAAATATATTAACCCACATAAATAACAAACAGTTCCACATGATTGAAATGTGTACATCAATTTAATACAGATATTTGTCCAACCTAACACCAGTTTAATAAACCCAAGCACCCCTACAACAATCATAAAATGGTACCTCCCGGAACCTTTAAAATGGCGCCGAGTAGCTTGGGGACTCTCTTAGCCTGAACACCCTGAAAGAGAGGCCACAAGGTAAGTGACATTAACATTACTGCACATGTTTTACTACAGCTAAGTTTTATGTCAAAATACTCAATAAGGACAAATGTTTGTCTCTTGCAGGGTCAGACTTCATCTCCCCAGCCCCACAACAACCACATGCCAAACCAAACAAACACCCAACCATCCACACCTGTGCCTTGTTCTTTCATGCATTTGTGCTCAATCCATTCATCACACACACAGAAACAGAACAGTAATGAAAAGTATCTTCATTACACCCTGATATACTGAGAACCGTTGCCCAGTGTGGGGATATATCCTCACTATCTGATGCTGAGGCCGTTTGTAGTTGGCTGACAGAGATGTGAAATCAGCGCTTCACCTTGCACTGAGAGTAGCTAGGGGCAACATAGCACAGCCCGCACAGTGGTAATTCTGTCCGGTGCTACACCGTGCGCAGCGTATTTGGCAATTTGGTAGAGCAGGCATGCCACCCTGCACTGTGCAGGAAACTTGCAAAATTCGCCTGGACACACCCTTTGCACCTGCGCTGCGCCTGGTCTACGAAATTAGAGCCCAACCATGTTGGAGCTGGCCAAAACGCACCTTCAGCGCAGCCTTTTGGCACGAAAATTGTCTCTGCGCCAAGCTGAATCTGTCGACACCTCCCACTTTTGCGCAGCCACACCCATCTCGGCTTGCCTCGGTCTACCAAATTGCCAAATTCGCTGTGCACGGTGTTGCGCTGGACGAAATTACCACTGTGCGGGCTGCGCCACCTTGCGCTGCGCCACGAAATTAGAGCCCACGATGTTTTCCTACAGTACCATCTAGTGTATGTGATCTGAATTGTCAATCACATTTAATCCCCTTTTGTTAAAAGCACACCACTGAGGAATGTGGATTAATCTGCCTTTGAAACTAGTCCCTGGACTGAACTCGTCCTCTGACTAAAAGCACACAGCACCTGATTTATAAAGTTTGTTTCAAAGGAAATAAAAAACATAGGTGAGATTTTATGACTTTGCCCATGCCGATATGTTTTCAGGTTGTTTTGTCAGTCTGTACTATTCTCATGAACTTTGTAGTTCAAGTTCTTATTGGAATCAAAATTTGAGGAGTCTCTTAAGAATCTTTTTAAATTACTGCTGGAGGTGACTGTAGATGAAAGTTTAACATCTTGATTATGAATCCTAGAGCCACAAACAGACTTCACAGAGATTCTGATGACTTGTTTGTTGTGCTCAGAGTGTGATGAGTCTCAGATGAAGTGTAAGAATGGACGCTGTAAACCAAAGTTGTGGGAGTGTGATGGGCGTGACGACTGTGGAGACAACACAGACGAGGAAAACTGTGGTGCGTTCAAGTGATCTAGTAAAAGTAAAGCAATTTAGAGAAGAACAAAAGTAAATTTCTTGAAATGAAAGTCTGAGAGAAGATCTAACTGCAAATTCTTTGTCCTTGTAGAAAAATGTAAACCAGGGGAGTTTTCTTGCAGAAATGGAAAGTGCATCCCAGAGAAGCTGAAGTGTAATGGAAAAGATGACTGTTCTGAAGGATCTGATGAGTCCATGTGTGAAAAATGTAACATGAATCTTCTATTTTAACATGTTGTTACACTTTGCTGTCTTCATTCATATTTTCAATATCTGGGGCATTGATACATTCCTGATGATTCGATTCAATTCAATTTTATTTGTATAGCGCCAAATCACAACATACATTATCTCAAGGCACTGTACATAATAAGGCCAAAACCTTTACAATATTACAAGAGAGACCAGGAGCAAATATACAACAGTTGTATCAAGTTTAGAGTCAGTTATGTCATGTTTATAGAACTACAGTGTCATTTATACAAGCAGCAGCAGAGATTATTGATAAGAAATTATACTGATGAACTTTTAATCAGAGCATAGTAACAATGACAGCAGTATTATTGTTACTGATAATATAAAAAACTGGATCTGGATTCTGCAGCCTCGGGAGAGAAAAAAATAAGGTTAATGAGACATTTTTAAGTCACATTCATACCCTGAGTGTGAGTGTGAGAGAGTGTGAGTGTGAGTGCACCACAGGAAATCCCCCAGCAGTCTAGGTCTATAGCAGCATAACTAAGAGATGGTTCAGGTTTCCCTGAGCCAGCTCTAACTATAAGCTTTATCAAAAAAGGAAGGTTTTAAGTGATGATGATATCCTCAGGAATTGCAACACCCATCAAATATGTTTCCTGATATGTGTCTGTATGTGTTTGTTCAGCTCTGGTTCTGCAGCAGTGTTCTGACTTCACCTTCCGCTGCACAAATGGACACTGCATCAGTAAACTCAACCCAGAATGTGATGAAGTGCAAGACTGTGACGACGGCTCTGATGAAGCTGACTGTCGTATGTCCGCTCACACACAGATATGGCTGCCTGCAATGTGACATTAGCACTGACTTGTCTGTGTGTTTTACAGAGTGTGGGTTGAGGCCATATCGGAGCTCACGTATTGTGGGCGGGCAGACATCTCGGGAGGCGGAGTGGCCATGGCAGGTCAGCCTCCACATCAAAGGCACGGGTCATGTGTGTGGAGCATCGGTGTTGAGTGGCAGCTGGCTGCTGACGGCCGCTCACTGTGTCCAAGACAATGGGCCAAACAAGTAGGAACCTAATGTTTGACATCACACAAGCAGGCTCTGACCTCTGACCTTTAAAGTGTGTTTACACACGCTTGTGTAACGCAAATGATGTGTGTAAGATGTGATTTCAGTGTGGGTTGTCAGCTTTAATTTCAGATATTAAACAATAGAATTGCATTAACTGTTGAGAAATTCTAAGTTTTTTTATACATGTCTATTTTCAGGGGATAAGAATTAGTTACATAATTGATTAAAAGCTGTTTCATGGTCAGGTATGACCTGCCCCCTCATTATTATTATCAGTGCTAGTGAAGAAGGCTGAGTAAAATAAAAAACATTAGAAGTGGCCAAATCAACAATTGAGTAAATTCTTACAAAGAAAAAAAAATCCACTGTCCAGACTTTTACCAAACTACCTTCTAAAGCTTAGTAAACTCCCCCCTGGAAGGGTTATCAGAACACGTTTCCCACGTTTATTGCACGCACACACACACACACACACACACACACGTTTAGTTGGACTTTTAGTTCGGTTGTAAACTTGTAATGCAAACACAAAACAAAACCCAGAATTAACTAATGATATTATTCATGTGACATTAATTACCCTTTTGAATTACTAGCAATACTAGCTCATACTCACTCACCGACGAGGCGTATCAGTCCTGATGATTATTCTACACACACATACTGGAGATCAAGAAATTATAATGCACTTCAAAGTAAGATGAAATACAACACAGCAATCAGGTTGATCAACATATATGAAACATAAATGTAAAAAAATACCCACCACTTATGGTGCGTTCTATATTAATAAAGTAACATGTTAAGTCTGCTAAAACCTCCTAACACAATCATAACATCTCACTTATAATAAAACATACCACAGTATTTTCAACTGGAAAGTTCTACAGTTGCTGAGATCTACATGAGCACATTTTGTGTGCAGTAACTAAGTCTGAAGAAATATTAAATATTTGTTCTCGCTTTACTTTCAGGTACTCGCAGGCTAGCCAGTGGGAGGCCTTCTTGGGTCTACATGTGCAAAGTCTGACCAATGAGTGGACGGTGAAGAGGAACATAAAGCGAATCATTGCCCACCGTGACTATGACCCTCTGACCTACAACAATGATATTGCTCTGATGGAGCTGGACCAGGAAGTGACACTCAACCAGAACATCTGGCCCATCTGCCTCCCGTCACCTGCCCATGATTTCCCAGCAGGGCAGCAGGCGTGGGTCACTGGATGGGGAGCCACCAGAGAGGGAGGTGAGCAGAGCCAACCATAACATGGTTTATGTTTTCATGTTTGAAAGGGAGGAATGGTTAAAGAAGATAATCTGATAAAAGGCAAAGTCCTGCCCACTGTGTTTGATTGACACAGTAATGGAAGTAAGGCAATTTGCCTAGTGAAGAATTAGAAAAATATGTAATTTTAAAGTCAGAGGTTTATTTATTAAATGAAAGGTCTCAACATTTCAATCTCGTCTCAAACTCACCTAAAAATGCACATTTTCTTTACATCTTAAATATTCTGAGTTTGACCTCAGTGATCTGCAAAAAATGTAATGGATTTTTTAAATCCAGTTTGTCATAAGGTTTATGTCCATGATGATGTGGCAGCCCATGGCCAAGTGGAAAGGGAAATTGGCTTGAAACCGGAAGGTTGCTGGCTCAAGTCCCCACCAGGTCAAGGAGTTGCTCATTGTCAACTGGACATTCTAAATTGTGGCTTGCATCTGGTGTAAAAATATACAAAATAGTGTGGGTGCCATACACTTACCCGAGGGACTGACTGTTGGTGTCAAAGATGCTTAGGTAGTTTAAAAAAAGAAAAAAAAATATTAAAGCAAGTTAAAAGGTGTTTTTTATTTTTGTTGCCTTTCTTGAAAAAGCTGGTTCACTTAAAACCAAAGGAGAAAAAAGAAGAAATAAAAATTAAACTACACAGCCAGAGAAAATTAAAGTAGAAAAACAGGTTTGTCAAAACACACATGGCATATCAGAGGTTAGAGTGACAATGTTTCATATGGTTTGTCCTTGTCAGAAAATTTTCTAAGTTCCTCCGTCTCAGAAAATACACCCAGTTGTCTTCTGATATTCAAAAGCACAGAGTGGTGACAGAGTTTTACCCTGCATGTCTTTCTACTGACTTCTTCACTATCTGTAGGCACATTTATAAATTGCATGCACATGTGATTACATCTCCTCCCCTCCCCACATGTGTGGAGAGGTCACAGCAACTGTGCAGAAGTCACTTCTCTTTCTTCCACTTTCTCCACACTGCAAGTTCATGTTTTGGGCAACGGGTATCTAAGAAGACATAGTATAGTTTTGACAGTTTTATAGAAGGCGCCAACATGTTTTTTAGGCAAAGGGAGGCTTCACTGTTGAATGAAGATGTCAAGATGGAAGGAGAAAGACAGACTTCTAACATCTGATGCTCGATGGTGCATAATATAACATCTTTAACAACAGCAAAACACAGACGTAAATCATGTAACTTGTACACTATAAGAAACAAGTAGTAATTAAGATGGATGATGTTGTATTTTAAATGTTATACACTCAAATAGTACTGCCTTCTACACAAATGCAAAACATACTATAAAAAAATGAATACAGATTTATACTGAGGATTACAGTAAATTCAACTCAACCTCCTAAAAAGTATTAATGCTTGAAATGAAACAAAAAATGTTGCATCTCTAGCGTTTTGTCATCATCAGTAATGAAAATAGCATTTTCATTATTGATTTTTATTATGCTTAATGTGTGCAAATCCTTTAGAAAATATACATGTACATTATTACAATATACAGGTAAACCAGTTTTTATGAAATGTGTGTCAACCCTGATATCTAGTGCTAATAAGTGTTTGTATTACATGAAATCTTTTTCAGATGTCAGTGATGCCACTTTATGAGTGATGAGTTTATTTCAGTGATGAGTTTATTTCTGGCTTTGACAGAGATATAATTTTATTTAGTAAATAACTTTAAAGTCTTAACCAAACATGAGTCACAAAAATGAATTTTAAGTTGTTCAGTTTGAGTTCACTCTCCCTCTTTTAGCAAGAATCTGTCATGTTCTCTTTCAGGCGCCGCTGCCTCTGTCCTGCAGAAGGCCGAGGTTCGCATCATCAATAACACGGTGTGTAAGAGGCTGATGAATGACGAGGTCACTGATAAAATGCTGTGTGCTGGAATCCTTAAAGGAGGCGTGGACGCCTGTCAGGTACAAACCAGTCACATCACGAATCACATAAACATTTAAACCTACTGACACCATGTTTTCATTGATTTTTTTTTTTTTTTTTTTTTTAAAGTATCACATGGAGGCAACACATGTATCAGTGTTACTCAGCTTGTCCACACTCACACCACATCAGGTGACCTAATCGCACGTGACCTGATCACTGCTGTAATGCTCTTCTCTCTTCTGTCAGGGTGACTCTGGTGGGCCACTGTCAGTCTCCGCCCCCAGTGGGCGGGTCTTCCTCGCTGGAGTGGTGAGCTGGGGTGACGGCTGCGCTCGTAGGAACAAACCAGGTGTCTACACTCAGATGATCAAATACCGCAGTTGGATAAAGGATACGAGTGGTGTATAATGGCAGAGAGGCAGACAGGTGCTCTGCCGTTACTGATGAGCATTCTAGTGGTTTCTAGTTTTCTTTGCTTTTAAGACGAAACACTATTAAGTTTTTGTCATGGCAGAGACAAAACCTTTGCTGTTTCTGCAACAAAACAACAACATGCTAAAGTGTCAAACACGACTACAAACTGTAAAATGATCTAGTGTTTTTATTTGATATTTGTGTTCCAAATGAAACCTGAATAATTTGTCAAAAACAAGTTTCTAAATATTTTAAGACTAGGTGTAAAAGATAAATGCTCAGCCTTTATATAATTATAAGTATAATGAATGAGGAACTGTAGTTACTCTAGTAACTACCTTAACTATCCTACTCTTCATTACCAGGTCACTCGGTGTAGGATTATTGATCTTTCAATTTATCATAAACATTAATCCTCTGAAAGTCCTGATCATGTGATGGAGCTAAATAATGTAATCCAAACACATGATGATACACAATAAACTGTAATTGTAAGTTTATACATGTTTGATTAAACATTAAATTATGAAAGTAACCCTAACCCCCAACTTGAGTATTACAATCAGTGTTTACAGCTAGTTAGTGTAAAAAATAAATCATTTCTCAACAAAGTTTGTTGTTAACTTTTATTGTTTTAATTTTTATCTGAATTAAAATGATCTGAAATTGTTCAGACTTCTCATCGGCAGTAAGTGTGACTCTGGTTAAAAATAGTAGAATTCAGAGAACTTTAGTGAATGCACTCCAAACATCCTGATTTCTTCAAAGGACTCACCAATCACTTGTTGAATACCTGGTTTTATTAAACTTTCTTTCATGTTGTTAGTAGTCAGTTTTAGATATATTTACATTTTACATTTTCTATACAAGGGTGAATTTTTGAAAACCAACCCTATCTTACTCTCTGTCAAATGAAAGCATTACCCAGACCTTTTATGTCAACCAATATGTGACATTAAGAATGAGGCTCAGCTGCGGAAAAGAAATATTTTCCCCAAAACATTATTATATAGTATTGGTCATTTTAATGATTGATCCTTGCTCTATTATTTGTCAAATTTGGATTAGAGTTGATCTCGTTTTGTTACAGTTGTCTTGTTTTTATATATATTTTATTTCCATGTGGTGATGTGTTTTTTTTATTGCTACATAACAGCTGCTTTTATACTACTCATCACTTTTATTCTAGTTAACTTTATGTAATCTACTTTTTATGAAAAGATTATAAACTTATTATAACTTTATTCAGATTGATGCATTGAAAAAGGGAAAATACGCTAATGCTGTTCTTCTGCATAAATGTATGTTCATTTGTTGTGATGTTACTTTAATTTTATTTGAAGACTTAGGTGAAGGTAAACATTAATGCAATTATTTTTTTTGCTTTTTGAAACCAGTCACTGTGGAAGCTGCAGATAGTTATGAAGTTTAATTATGTTCTAAAGAATTATTAAAATCTTCATGTAAATTGTAATTGATCTTGATTTAAAAAAAACTGCCAGAACCTACTATTAAACCCATCCTTAAACAAAACAAATATTAACCCAAAGTGATGTTTTTGATGTAATATTTTAAGTACTTTTTATTTGTAAAACACAGATGCCTGTACTTTTAAATATAAATTAAGTATTGCATTATCTTTATAATGATCCCAGTGCTTCCAAATGTTGGCCCCTGATGCAATCATAGTGGCCAATGAAGTATCGGATGAATGAAAATGAGTCATCTTCAACTGTCATTACATGTTCCTGGGTGATAAATGGTACTATGAGGTTCTATTTTATTTTAAGTGCAGCCCAGTCTGAATGGCTGTCTTGGTCACTCCTGTTGGAGATTCGCGTCCCCCCTCGGACCCCGGGGTCCAACGACCCGATGAGCATATCCAGGAAAACACAATCAGGTGCCAATGATTAGTGAAATGATTCCAAGGACAAGAGCTTAAAGTGAATCAAGTCAAGCAATTTAATGTTCAGAAGTAGACAAAACTTACAGAGCTCTGTGGTCCAAAGACAAGTCACCTTAGTGGATCGTGTCTCCCTCTCTTGGCATACCGGCCAGGGCAAATGGACCCCAGACAATGGAAATGTTTTATAAGGTTTTGAAGGATTACGCCCTTTGACTGAGTGTCAACTTGTGATACATCACTATGGTGTGATGTAGACTAGGCCAATCAGAATTGTGTCCTTGAGTCATCACCTTTTAGGGCAAGTGCATGGGAGAATCAAAACAGGGTATTCTTTGTGTCTTAGGGTGGGGTTAGGGTAGGAGATGGACTGAGGCTTAGATGTCTCATTGAGGTTTGGGGCACTGGCCTGGGTGTGTGCCAGTTCCAGGAGCCCCCACTCACAAATACACCTGAGGTGGGTCAGGGTTAGGGTAAGATTAGGGTTAGGGTTAGAATTCGGTTTAGGTTAGGATTAGGGTAAGGGTTAGTGTTCGGCATCTAGTTGTATTTGTTGTGAGTGAGGACCAAAAATCGTATAAACCCTACAGACTGAGCACATTTTGGCTGGTCCTTACTCCTTTTAAGCGTTTTTTCAGGGTTAAGATCTGGTTTTAGGTTAGGGGCTAAGGAATGTATTATGTCTATGAGGTTCCTCACTTTGATAGAAGAGCAAATGTGTGTGTGCGTGCGTGTGTGTGTGTGAAAAAAATCATTCAGGTTCACACCAACATAAACTGTTACTATTGGTTTGTTCCATCTGTAGTCGGAATTCAGAATTTCCAAAATGAAAAAAAAAACATCATAAATTACTTGTACACATAGAAATTTTCTTATGTTGCTAAGCTGTTTGTGTGCAGAAAATACCATGTGGACCGTTGTTGGCTGCTGTTGCTAACAGTTGCTAACGATGGCTAGTCCGTGAATGTATGTGTTTGTGGTTTTAGCGACTTGTCAGTTTAGGGGGTGACGTCACTCCCAGTTCTGACTTCCGATATTAATGGAACGCAGCTGTACGTAAAGCTCCGGACGTCACATGACTCAGTTTTAACCACCACATTGGCAGGAAAAGCTCCTGAAAAAATGTATTGCAGATCCTGACCTTTACAGTATACTGCCCCCTGGTGTTTTTCACGGGTATGGAAACATCCAGGAGTGGACAATCTTCCGGACCTGCAGCATTAACGATATCTTCAACCGTCTGATAAATCTTTCCCTCGTTCTGCTGCATAGAACACTTACACATCGCAATAAAAGCACGTAAAATAAACAAAATAAACAAAATGTTTTCCTAACTTGTTTTTATTCATGGCAATCATGAGGTCGAGAAAAGTGTTCCAGAAGCAAATCACTGACCCAGGCAAACCCAGTCCAGCTGCAGGTCTGTAAAGGACTGTGAAGTGACCCTGGTAAATGTAACTCACCCGTGTCTCTCCTCAGTAACGACGTTCAGTTCGAGGTGGCGTATTACTCCAACGTGCAGGTGGATCCCTCTGGTCTCTGTTATTGGCTGCCTCCGGCCATCTTCCTCTCGTCCTGCTCCATCACATCAACTACTTCCACTTGGACTGGCAGAACTGCACGCTCAAGTTCACGTGAGAGGGAACACACACACACACACACTTAATTTCCCATGTTGCTATGCAGCTCTTTGACCTACAACACTAAGGAGATCAGAATGTTGCTGAAGGAAGAGGCGGACGAGACCAGTAAGTGGACGGTGGAGTGGATCATCATCGACCGTGCCAGTTTTACAGGTGACACACACTCGCACACTGGTTTCCTTGACTTCAGAGGACATTATGTTGACTTTCATTCATTTCCTGGACACTTGCTCTAACCCTAACCATAATTACTACTGCCCTGACCCTAACCTTAATCTAACCCTAACCTCAGCCGAACTTTAAAACATGTCTTCACCTTAAAATGGAGTCATTTACGTTGACTCCCCATAAGGAAGACAAGTCCCCATAATGTGAGTGTGGAGACAGATTTAGGTCCCCACAACATGAGGAAGACCAGCTGCATACAAACACTTATTTTTAAGGGGACCTGACATTCATATTAATCATTCCTTAACTTGTACTTAAAAGGTCCAGTGTGTTAAAATCAATTAAAAACACTTAATTTTATGTAACTTTACAATCATGTGATGAGGACCAGCGTCAGGTCTATGGACGCACCACATTTTTTTTACAGTAGCCCACAATGGACAAACTAACTGCTACTACTTCATACACTTGCAATTTATGTGAAACTTTATGAATAAATGTCGCATCGTGCATTTAAAGGGAATAGTTCAGATTTTATGAAGTGTGGTTGTATAACTAATGAATACAGTTC
>JAFBJR010000757.1:9835-90816 GCA_016785285.1 Brachirus orientalis | reverse complement strand
GATCGGACAATAGAAATGGGACAAGCAGAAACCACCATAAAGATGTATCCAAACATGAAGGCAAAAAAGAAAATGACACGTTTAGAAGCTGTGGGTGGATTGAGAATTAAGAAGATGGAAGCAGGAAATGATGATGATCAGAGTGATCTGGAAGGGGCCATGGGTGGATATGACCCAGCAGTGAGGAGGATACTGGCAAAAGCAGAAAAAAGAGGAGGAAAGACATGGAGGACAAGAGACCCAGATGACGATGGCTCCAATGAGAGTGAGAAAGGAGATAGTGATGGAGACTGGGAGAGTGAGTGTTTTTTGCCTTCAAGAAGATCTACTCCAATGGCCGCTAGTATTAGAATGGAGGAAGATAGACAGAGGGCTCTAAGAGAAGTTGAAAGAAGTATAGAACGATGTCTTGAAGAGCTGGAAGATCAATCTGATGAAGAGCTGGAAAATCCTGTTGGCTCAGAGAATCGAAAGGTACTGGAGAACTGTTTAGAGGAGCTTCACATAAGAAAGAAAAAGCTACAGAAGAGCAAAGGCTTCCGGGCACCAGCCAGGACATATTCGTTGCGCTTAAGGAAAGGGAAGGAGCCTGAGAAGATGTGTCCGGTAATTGTTTCGAGGACAGAATTTAGACTATAAGCCATGGCAGAACACAGATATGTCAGATATATTGGAGAAGTTACCTACTCTTCAAGATGGAGCACATCCATGGATCTCAAAATTGGAGGAGATTATGGTGGGGACGCAGCCTGCCATAGGAGATATCAAGAGACTTTTAGCTAACCTCCTTGGGGTTCCAGCCATGGAAGAGATTTTGCAGAAAGCAAAATCGATATGTGGGGACTGCTGTGAACGATCCTGAGTTGTTTGCTGCAATTAGAGGTCGAGTGTGGAGAGCATTGAGGGATACATTTCCAACAAATGTTCATCCTGATAATATTATCATTGAGCCTCTGGGACAGGAAGAGAATCCAAGAGCCTATGTGTCAAGAGCTCATCAAGTATGGAGAAATATTACAGGAAATGATCCAGATTTAAACCAAATGGAGCAATCAATTTTGCGGGCTAAAATTCAAAAAGGGTTGCCCTTACCGGTAAGGAGCAAACTGGCAGAGGTGGTTGGACTCGGGAGCATGACTAAAGGGGTTTATACGGATCATGTAGCTCATCAAGTGGAGCTATACAGGAAGAAGGAACATGAGCAGAAAGAGCAGGATCAGGAGATCCTGAGGAAGCTCAATCAAATACAGTTGGGGGACAATAAGAAGAAGGAGAAGAAGCAGGCTGTGGTTATGCAAAGTCAGCCTCCATCCAATCAGCTAATTTTTCAATCACAACCAAGTCAAGTTGACTTGCTACCATCTCAGCCATCATCTGTGGTTCCAGCGGTTTCCTGCATACAGCCAGTGTCTGGTCAAACACAAACATGGAGAGGAAGAGGATGAGGAAATTTTGGAAGAGGAGGAAGAGGAAGTTTCAATTCAAGTTTCCAGCAGTCTTTAGAAGTGTGCTATAATTGTGGACAGCTTGGTCACTTTGCTTGTGAGTGTAACAGGCCAGGAGGAAACTTTGGAAGAAATTTCAGAGGAAGCTTCAGAGGGGTGGCCAGAGGCCTGTCCAACCAAGCGTAAGGATGCTCAGTCACTTGCCAAGTTTCTGTGTAGGGAAGTCATTAGCAGATGAGGACTTCCAGACCGAATATCTTCAGATAATGGGAAGGAGTTTGTGGATAAAACAGTGAAATTAATTTTGCAAAAATTGGGGATTAAACAGCATCTTGCGTCTATTATCCACAAAGTCAGATCTGTGAAAAAATTAATGGAATCTTGAAAAACCGTATTGTTAAGATTTGCCAACATACAGGTTTAAACTGGGTGGCAGCACTTCCATTGGCACTACTGGTATGTCGCTCGAGTGAGCTACGTGATTTACATATGACACCGCATGAGTTGGTGACAGGAAGACTGATGCCAACACCTTGTTTGCGTACAAGTGGAAAGGGACCAAGTTTGGCACCTTTGGAAGATGAACTGAGAGTTTATGTTGCCTACATGGCTACTTTGCATAAAAGAATATTTATGTATGTTTTTGACAGGCAGAAACAAGAAGAGGTGCAAGAACAGCTAAATGAGCAATAGAAGAAGTATAGTGCAACCTGGAGATAAAGTGTTCGTGAAGGTGTTTAGAAGGAAGTGGTATAACGAGCGCCGTGCAGGTCTATTTGAAGTTGTCCGCAGTACTGGAACAGCAGTCCAAGTTAAAGGGTCTCCAACGTGGTATCATTTGTCACATTGTGTCAAAGCACCAAGAGAAGAGACGAGGCACTCTCAGAGTAAAGATGGTAGAGGTTCAAGAGAGTCAGAGGATGAGATGGATGAAAATCTCCAGGGTCAAGATGCAGGGAATGAGACAGTTCATGTTAAGGACAATATTGATGGTCATATTCATGATTCTGATAATGCCAGGAATGATAGTACAATTGATGGACAGGGAAGAAGATTCAGTGATATTGATCTACAATATGTCCCAGAGACAACAGAATCTGTCTCAGTGGAGAGTGAAGCACCAAAGGTCTCAAAGGGAGATAACTACACAGCAAGAGAAGACAGACAGTCAGTTACACGAAGTAGTCCAAGGCCTGTTCGGAAAAGAGTCAGACCAAAATGTTATGAAAACTAGAGATGGCTTAACTTGGAGGAAGGAAAGGTATCCAGTAGATGAGGAAATGAGGAGGAAAGCTATCTCTTTGGATTTGAGAGGGAATGATAGCCCGAATGTGTCACAATTGACTACAGTGGCTCATGAGAGAGTTTTTACAACACCAATTTTTGAGAGACCTGTGGTTAGGGTTAAATTAGGGAAAACAACTCGTCTTCCTTGTCAGTGTGGGAGGTTTAATGTTGGCTCTAATGCACCACCTAAGTGGAAAAATGCTCGTGGTGAAGATGTGATATTGAGAGGGCCTGAAGTTGAAGCAGTGCCTCCAGCAAAAAGGAAGTATGTGTTATATAATGACTTGAAATGGGTGAGAATAAGTGGTGATTGTTCAATGTATCTGCATAATGCTACATGGGAGGATCAGGGAGAATATATATGCACATATTCTGAGCCAGAGTTTAAATACGTTCCATTTGAAAATTATTGGGAGGCAGGTGAAATCACCCATAGGGTGATGGTAGAGATAATAGATGCAAGGCCTCCAGAAGCTTTTTCTGTAGCTAGGGGGGTACAGCAACAAAATATTACAGTAACCACTCCAAAAGTGAATAAAGGTCAGTTGTTATATTGCTTCTGCTCAAGAAACGGCAACTAGGGCTTTAAATTTAGATACAATGTTGAAGAAAACAGATCTGGATAAAGTGGAGGTGACGTCTGTTTATGCAACTAAGAAAACAGATTTGTTGCCATTGGACAATGTGAGTGTGACACAGACACCTGCTGCAACATCTGTACAATTTCAGGAAATGTTAAAGGAAACTCAGAAGCCTGTGTTAAAGATAGGGCTTAGTGTTAATGGCAGCAATGAAGTCCTTAAAGGTGAAAAACAAAAAGAGGACAATGATGTAGGTTCGTCTATGAATGGTAGGATTATTCCAATTGTGGAAGAAGAGGGTTTTGAGTCAGAACAGGTCTTAGAAAGTGATATGAATGTTGAGAGTTACCATGCAGTGCAGAAGAGAGAGACTAAATGGAAGGCATATGGATTTGACTCTTCAGTGTTGAAGATTGCAGACCCATGGGCAGAGAAAAATGTGTGGTATCAACAATTGGCTCATTCTGTTAAGTCAGTTAGGGGAATAAAGTGTCCATGTGTGGTGAAGGCTTTATCACCAGGATCATGGCAGTCGGTTTTAGAAGCAGTGCCGGAGCCGTTGACTCCTAAATGCCAGTCGTATGCATTATCATGGGTATTTTATCAGCAGCAATCATCAGTGAATATAGTGATGTCCTTGACAATACATATGTTTAAACCTAGATTTGATTGCGCTTGGTTAACTGAATTATCTTATGTGAATTTACTTGATCAGCATGAAAATATGGTTACAGCTGTCCCTGATTCAATAGAAGTGAAATCTGTTAGAGCAGATTACTGCTTTTGCTCAAATAATACTCATGATGGGCCAGAGATGTTTATGGGAATCTCAGAGTGTAATACATATGTGATGGATCTGGGCAAACATAACCAGGCTAATGCTGAGGACTTGTATGATGTGACTTTTCAGATACCATATCATAAGAGAGTTGTAACTTTGAAAGTGGGACAACAGATTTTGCCTGGAAATATAACTATAGGTAATTTTAATAACATTTGGTGGGTTTGTGGTGAGAAAGCTTATTTCTTTCTCCCATATGGGTGGACAGGATGCTGTTACATGGCAACACTGAAACTCCCATATGAAGTGTTTACTATTCAGAGAGGAAATGTATCTGAGGAAGGTCAAATTGATGCAGTTTCAAAGAGTAGAAGGAAAAGGGACTTGGCACAATTTCACAATTTGAAATCTTATCATTGGAGGATAAGTTTAGGAGAGAAGTGGGGTATTGGTTTATTTCCATGGTATGGTGTGGTATTTTTAGCAGATCACATTGACAATATCACTTACACCCTGCAGGGTTTTGCGAATGAAACAATAAGAGGGTTTGAATATTTATCAAATACACAGAAAAGTCATAGATTAACATTGTTAAAGCATGACATGGCACTTGATTATATTTTGGCCAAGCAAGGAGGTCTGTGTGTGACCTTAAATCTGACAGGAGAAGCATGTTATACGCTAATTCCAGATAACTCTGACAATTTGACTAGTGTTATACATGCATTGAAAAATATAAGGGATGCATTTGGGGCATCAGAAGGATCAGGAAAGTCTGCAAATGATTGGTTGCGGGATAAATTAGGACCAATGGGCGCCATTCTGTCATTAAGTGTAATGTTCTGTTTTTGTACGATGTTGTTGACTTTTGCGAAGGCAATGATATTGAGATGGGTTGGAGTGGTGATGCCTGGAGAATCACCTTTCTGAGATGTTTATCCTTCTATGTGAAAAGGGGGGTTTTGACTGGTGAAGTGGATATTTAAAGAAAGTAGAAAGTAGGAAGTGTGATGCATGCCAACGGGAGAAATTAAATAAACACTGATGGGTTAATTGAATTCTGTTGTCTTTCCAAAAGATACTGGGTGTTTGTTTTCTTTCCTCCTAGGATGGTAGAAGGGGGGAAATGCCATGATGAAGGTTAAAGGATGTTCAAGGATTTTAAAGGATGCTCAAGGATGTTCGAAGATTCCAACATTCTGAAGGCACACTCAAATATGGCCAATCAGAAGGATCAGGAAGGATCAGGAAAGTCTGCAAATGATTGGTTGCGGGATAAATTAGGACCAATGGGCGCCATTTTAGTTCAAATTATGGTTGCAGTTATTCTGTCATTAAGTGTAATGTTCTGTTTTTGTACGATGTTGTTGACTTTTGCGAAGGCAATGATATTGAGATGGGTTGGAGTGGTGATGCCTGGAGAATCACAAGGTCAGATGCCACTGCTGCGAGTACAGGATACTGATGGTGATGAGGAAGTAGGGATGAAAGTTGAAATTATGGAAAAATATCCTTTCTGAGATGTTTATCCTTCTATGTGAAAAGGGGGGTTTTGACTGGTGAAGTGGATATTTACAGAAAGTAGAAAGTAGGAAGTGTGATGCATGCCAAGAGGAGAAATTAAATAAACACTGATGGGTTAATTGAATTCTGTTGTCTTTCCAAAAGATACTGGGTGTTTGTTTTCTTTCCTCCTAGGATGGTAGAAGGGGGGAAATGCCATGATGAAGGTTAAAGGATGTTCAAGGATGTTCGAAGATTCCAACATTCTGAAGGCACACTCAAATATGGCCAATCAGAAGGATCAGGAAGGATCAGGAAAGTCTGCAAATGACTGGTTGCGGGATAAATTAGGACCAATGGGCGCCATTTTAGTTCAAATTATGGTTGCTGTTATTCTGTCATTAAGTGTAATGTTCTGTTTTTGTACGATGTTGTTGACTTTTGCGAAGGCAATGATATTGAGATGGGTTGGAGTGGTGATGCCTGGAGAATCACAAGGTCAGATGCCACTGCTGCGAGTACAGGATACTGATGGTGATGAGGAAGTAGGGATGAAAGTTGAAATTATGGAAAAATATCCTTTCTGAGATGTTTATCCTTCTATGTGAAAAGGGGGGTGTTGACTGGTGAAGTGGATATTTACAGAAAGTAGAAAGTAGGAAGTGTGATGCATGCCAACAGGAGAAATTAAATAAACACTGATGGGTTAATTGAATTCTGTTGTCTTTCCAAAAGATACTGGGTGTTTGTTTTCTTTCTTCCTAGGATGGTAGAAGGGGGGAAATGCCATGATGAAGGTTAAAGGACGCTCAAGGATGTTCGAAGATTCCAACATTCTGAAGGCACACTCAAATATGGCCAATACAAGGGAATGGAAGACTTCAACTATGGACAATCTCAACAAGGACAATGTGATTCGAACACCCTTTTCAAACATATTATGTTTTTCTTTTTATGTATTAGAGTTATAATCTGTAGTAATGTTATTGATTAATCACATTTTGATTATGTTATGCTGTATGTGCATTATGAAAAAACACAATGTACTCTATTATTTAGATGATGTGTTATGGTGAGGTGAATGCAGTGGAACCTCAGATGTTTTTTTCTTTTGTCGAATGTTTAGGGAGAGAGGTACTAGGTAGGGATAGGTCCAGTGGAAGGTTCAATGGGTCGACCAGCCTGAAGTTGGACATGATTTTGATTTTTATTTTCTGAGGTATTCATATGTATTTGCCTAAGAAACTTTTCTAGTCTATCATTATTGAAGATTTTTCTTTTTTTGATTGATCTGGAGTATTTGATGTGGCTGCCTAGGGCAAAGGGGCCGTGGGAGAATTTTCCCATCTAGATTATTTGATGAATGTATTAAGCAACTTTGCCTGATGGGTTTTTCGCTCTCACTCTCCATAACTTGTGGTGCTGTTAAGGATAAAGCCATGTGTAAGAGAAATTGTTATTTTGTTATGTTTATGTATAACTATTCGTTTGTTTTTTTCGAGACTCTGTGTAGTCTTGAAGGGGGGAAATATGAGGTATCTAAATGACTAAATGCAACTAGATGGTAAAGAGCTGTTGTTTGGAGTTCATGGACATGAGTGATGTCTGTTTGACTCTGAAGGTTAAAGGTTAGATATGGAATTAAGCTCACGTTCACTGTGGGTGTTTACACAGGGGCCCTATTACCCTATACGAAGAAAAAGCTGAGTGTATATAAGGAAAGGAGTAGAAGCTGAAAGTAGAGGTATCACATTGGCTACAGATCCTCTCACAGACAGCACCGGGATGTCTGGCTAGATACTGTGTTTCCTTGTAATAAACATTGTTATATGCAAGAAATACAGTGTCGGCGGAGTCTTCTTCATCATCTGCACATCACCATAGAAGAGAAACAACAAATACAGTAGAAATATGATCAAAGTAATACAGAGGATAAACAGTACACTACAAAGAACAAGGAAAAGAGGTTATGGCAGTGTAAAATTACGCTATTGAGAGTGAGGTTTGTGTTGACACTGTTAGGTTTCCACCTCACTTCACAGGGAACAAAGAACAAAGAATGTGTGTGTGTCCTGGTACTTGATTGGAGAATCTTCAGCTACACAAGGCAGCCTGTGAGGTGTGTATTCTTTGCAGACGTGTGTGTGCATTTGTGTGTATCACTGGAGCGACTCGGTGTCCACCCACATTTAGTAGTCATGCTAAGTCAACGCAGCCTGGATTTTTGTATGTGTGTAAATCCAGTGATGGTTGTAATAATTCCTTTGAAAGGACCTAGGTGACCACATCAGTGGGAGGATCTGCTGGAGGTGGTACCTTCCTGCAGTGGTTGGCGTGAATCCAGGTAGCTCGTTCAGCTACCTTGACAGCAGTGTGTGTTGTCAGCAGTATTTGGAACGGTCCTAGCCACCGTTTTGCATGCCAGTTTTTTTCTCCTTGAAGTCTTTTACAACCACAAAGTCACCTGGTTGTAGGTTACCAGCAGACCCTCTGCTGGTTTAGAGAGGGCTGCAGACACTGTGTTACTGATGTTAGTAAGGGAGGAAGTCAGATTAGCACAATAAGACAGAACACTGTGTTCACAAAGTGCTGTAGATGGAGCCAAATGAGCAGGGTGAGAGATTCCCACATGAGGTGGAGCAGCAAAGAGAATCTCAAATGGGTTTAAATTAGTGTGTGCTCTTCTCATTCTCATGTACATCAGTGTGAGGGGCAGTGCTTTTGTCCAGGGCAAACCTGTTTCTCCACAATATTTAACCAATTTGAGAGTGCCATTCTCTCGTTCCGCAGCTCCTCTACTGGCAGGATGATATGCACAGTGTGTTTTCAGGTCTATTCCTAAATATGTGTCTATCACATAAATATGTGAGTTGTTGTATGGCTTCATTAACAAAATGTGAACCATTTTCCCTGGATAACCTCATTGGTGCACCCCAGCAAGGTATAATTTCAGTAAGCAGAGCTTTTGTTACTGCATTAGCTGGTTGTTTTGAAGTTGGAAAAGCTTCAATCCATTTTGACCACATGTCCACCATTACCACACAGTGTTTTTTCCCTTCAGGTGGACTAAGTTCAATGAAGTCCATCATCATGTGTTCAAATGGGCGTGTTGGTGGTGGGTGTGCTGCTGGTGTGGTGAGTGGAACTAATCTTCCTACCTTATGTGTTGTGCAATACAGGCTTGACAAAATGTTTGGGCATGGAAAGAAAAACCCTTAGTGGTTATCATTCCCTATTTTGACACATTGTCTAACCCGTGTGTCAATTTTGCAAAATGAGGAAAGATATGTTTTGGAAGGCAAGGATTGCCATTGGGGCCACGCCAAACATTATCAGTGAAGGTGCAGCTGCTATGAGACCAGACACGGGGCTCCTCAGGAGTGGAGAAGGACTAAAGAGCCGTGAGAATGGCAGGAATTGAAACAATATATATATATATATATATACTGTATATATAATATATTTCCAATATAGGAAATGAAGATGTTAATGGTTGCTGAGCAGCAGATTTAGCTGCAGAATCAGCATGAGCATTACCTCGAGAAACAGGATCAGAGGCATTGGTGTGGGCAGCACATTTACATACAGCAATTGATGTTGGGAGAAGTATGGCACGCAAAAGGTCAGCAACAAAAGTGTGATGTAAAATAGTTTTACCATCAGATTTCATAAAATTGCGATATTGCCATAACGCACCAAAGTTATGTACAACACCAAAAGTGTACATTGAATCTGTGTAAATGATAACAGATTTTACCAGAAGCCAGGTTACATGCTTTGGTGAGTGCAATAAGTTCAGCTGCTTGGGCAGAGAGGTGACATGGAAGAGGTCCAGAACAGAGCACATCATTGTCAGAGACCACAGCGAACCCTACTTTGTTGGATCTGGTGGGAGGATCACAGGAAGCTGAACCATCTACATAGAGAACAAGATTAGGATTGGACAAAGGAGTGTCAGACAAATCAGGTTGTGGTGTACATTGTATTTGAAGTTCTGCCAAACAATCATGCTTGAAGGAGTGATGCTGGTTTAAGAGAAGTGCATGATTTAACAGTAACATTAGGCAAATCAAGTAGCACTGTGTGACAACATCCAAAATGCTCAGCAGAAAGGTGTGAATTCTTTTGGTCTTCCAATATACGTGAAACTGAATGTGGGACCAAAAGAGTCACATCTGAAAACCCTCCCACTGGAGGACTTGAGAGCGTTCTCTGCAGCAGTAACTGTGCAAAGGCAGTGAGGGAGACCTGCAGCAACAGGGTCTAGTTTTGCAGAAAAGTAACCTACAGGGTGGAGTTTATCGCCATGTTTCTGCAAAAGAACAGACATCATGCGTCCATCACGTTCATCAACAGTTTGTGTGAAATGTTTATCAGGATCAGGAAGACCCAGAGTAGGCGGAGATTGGAGTGCCTGTTTAAGTTTCACAAATGTGAAAAGTGTTGAGTAATTTGGAATTAAGTTTCTGCAAGAAGAGCACATTCCAAAAAAGACATCATGTGTTCTTTTGTTACAGGTTTTGGAAGTTTTACAATAGCTTCTATGCGTTTAGGAGATATGGTTTTGCCCTGATCAGAAATGATGTGTCCTTAAAGGTAACTTGTTTTGGACCCACTATAACTTGGAAAGTCTAGTTTTGTGACCTTCTGCAGTGAGATGTTTCAGTAAGGCCAAATAGTCAGTTCTCTGGTGTCATGAAGTCTGTTGAAGCTGCTAAAGCACTTTTCCTGGCTTCTGTAACAATCTCAGACTTTTAGTTTTAGTCAATTTCCATCAATATGAATACAACAGGTTTAGGTTGTGGTTAACAAAGGAGCGTGACAAATTTGGTACTTTGACACCTTCTGGGGTTGAGCTCAGACAAAGGCCTAATTTGCACATCAAGTCTTCAGATAGCAGAATGCATGTTTGAAGTTTCTACTTGTCGTATCTTCACATATGAGTGAGACAGTGATGTTCTCCCTAACTGCTTAACCTGATGAATCCATAGAGAATACATAATTTCTGCTAAGATCATTTGTTAGAGAAGTAGCATATCTATTATCTCAGCACTCATTAAATTGTGTAACACGTTCACTATAACTAGAGTCAATGTTGACAAACATTTGTCACCATGTGTATTACTTCTGTGTGTTTGTGTGTGTGATAATGTGGTGCAGTTCCTTCTTACAACCTCAGAAGTTGATTGTCAGCAGGAGTGCATCCCCCTCCGACCACCCCCAACCATCCTCAGTCCCATGTGCTCACTGGAGCTAATGTTGTTGTTGGACTCTAATTTTTTTTCTTTTTCTTTTTTTTCCATTGTCCAAATTGGTCACAGCGGTAACAGGCATAATTGGGAAACCTGCTAGTTCTTCTTTCCCAGTTCTTGTTTCTGCCACATCTTTTCCCTCTGTGTCCATGACTTGGTTGTCCATGTTCTCAGACTGTGTTAAACATGGCCAGTGCTGCCTAGGAAGTTCTCTCCTTTCTTCTCCTGGATTGTGATGATGCAGTCTATGTGCAACTTGAGAAGACCAGTTTTGTTTTAGAATGCTGTCGTGGAGCAGACACATCAGGATGAGTTTTTTGCATGGTGGAGTCTGTTTTTCTTGTCTGTGTGTTGTAGAGTTGTATGGTGATAGGACTGAAGGATGAATCAGTGGATCCAACTGCTTTCAACTGTGAAAACAGAGAAGAAGATATCTGCAAGTCTGGTGTTCTTTGTGTGTGTAAATTGTGTTTTTCATTTTTCTCATATTTCTCGAGAAAAAGGTAATTTCTTCATTGTTTTCTCAATTCACACCTCTGCTTCCCCTTTCCACATCCACAAACGTTCTTTCTGACCTTCCATAATTTCTCAGCTTTTCACACACTTTCTTTTTCCTTCCCATTACACTTTCTTTTACCTTCAAATTTTTTTTAAACTGAGGGATTCCTCTATTGGCAATCCAAACTCAGCTGTCCAGACATTTAAATATTTTATACTTTTATCCCCATATTTCCTTCTCATAACATCCACAATCGGCCCCCAATTGTTGTGGAAATTCTCTGTTGCTGGTAGAGAAATGAAATAGAGACGTCTGCCGGCCGACAAGGTTTTCTTTTTCCTTTGCAAAGGAGTTCGATCAGCACCCGAGTGGTCAAGATGCTGAAAGACCCAGAACACTGAATAAGCCAAACATTTATCCCTGAGGACTGCCCCACAGGGGTCCAAGGAACATCACTTAGGGATGACCAAAAAGGTCTTTAATCGTGTTGCCCCCTGGCATGTTCTTTGTCTATTCTTTCACACTTCGGGTATCCTGCAGGATTGTACATGTGAAAGTAAGAAGTCACAAATGGTTACCTAATATCAGTGTGGGAAACAGGAGGTGGGGAGCATCTCAAGAAGTTGAATATATAAAGAGAAATCAAATTTCTATTACAGTTTGTTCTGCTCATTAACAACATTTAATCATTCCACAGTTAAAGCAACAGGTGACAATTATCTGAAAGTGATTAATTTAAACAATTCATTCTGCAGCAGCCTTATCAAAACAGTTTTTGTGTTATTTGTTCGTAGCTTTCACTGCCACTTTAAAAATAATTAAATAAAATTAATAAAAAATAAATAAAAAATACATTTTCTTATATAGGTTTGTCCGTGGTGTAGTGGTTAGCCTTTGCAGCAAGAAGACCCACATTTGAGACCCGGCTTTGAGACCTGGTCAGAACAAGGAGTTCTGCAAGGAGTTTGCATGTTCTCCCCGTGTGTGGTGGGTTTTCGCTGGGTTTTCTGTCTTCCTTCCACAGTTCAAATTGGGGATTAGACCAATTGGACACTCTAAATTGTGAATGTCAAAGAGGATAAATGTCTGTCTCTATGTGGTTGTCTCTATGTGGCCCTGTGATGAACTGGTGAACTGTCCATGGTGTACACCGCCTGTTATTTACAGGGATGCAACCCTCATGTGGAAGATAGAAGATGAGTGACTGAGGTTCGTCCATTTTTATACAGGTCATTGTATTGGAAATTAATTTCATCATGTACCAAGTAAAATAAATAGTAAACAATGTTTCTTAACTACTATATAGTTGTGAATTCTATTTACAGAATTTGTTACGAATGCATTTGAAGCACTCATTTTGGACAGTAAGTGTGCGTATCACGTCAGGTTTGTCTTACATTTACCTCTTCATCCAATTTGTTAAGAAGGTAATCCATCTCAGCTGTAACAGATGTCCCCCTTGGGAGCTTTGGTGTGTACTGGTTGATGGCAGCTCTGAACTTGTTAATTAAGGTCTTGTTGGTGATGCAGAGAAACTCTTCCCTAATCTGTTGAAAAAATGATCACAACATTTTAAAGAGACACAGACAATGTTAACACAATACACAATACAACACACTGTCATGGAGTCTGGCAATAATAAAAAAGACGCACATCAATATAGTCTTTGCTCAGCTCCTTACCTCGGCCTCACAAAACAGAGCAGGCCAACGTTCCTGAACCTCTGACACCATTGGCTCCAATTCCACAATCTCCTTGCGCCTTAAGGAGAAAGTCAACCAAAATCTTTTCCAATCTTTTCAATCTTTTCCTTGACAAGTTGAACATTCTTATTCCTCTTCTTAACCTCCTCAACCAGAGCCGGTCTTTCACCTTCCAATAAGTCCTCAGCGTAGTTATCTGGATAGTCAGGGACATGATTCATCTTCCCTCACATTGCTCTCTTCAACAAACATCCAGCACCATCTTCATTCCTCCTCCTTTTGATTAATGCTGAACTCATTACATCCTGCCTGATGTAACTTGGACCTGTAAGTCCCAAGTTTGTATTTTATGCTCATATTCCATCCGTCCTACCCTGTTCCACACTGCCGGGTTCACAAAAGGCATGAGTATTTACTTATGAGAGCAGAAGCAACTGACTCAATCTGGTCATGACCTGGATAGGCGTTCACTTCAAAAACCAATCTTGTCCAAAATGTCAATTTCCATGTCTCTTGTCACATTGTGACATTCTTGTCACATTTATACCTTGGTTGGTCTTGTCATATGTCTCATTGCCTTTTTGCAGTTTAAATTCCACATCATAAAAAAGTCAGGAATAGGAAAGGGGAAGGCCACTCAGATAAATTTCGCATATAGCTACTGATAAAAGTTGAGGGACTGACTCTCGGGAAGGCAAACTAGCTGTGTCCAGGGAAGATGTAGAGTCAAAACTGCCTGTCTCTTCAGCAAGTATAGGTGACTCTTCCTAAACAATATGCAAAACAGTGTGTTCAGTGATATCATCAAACTGCAGAGAGTATTATCAATGTCAGGGTCCTCAAATTATAGTGTGAAGGTGTGAAGTCACCTTGAAGTTGTAGTTTCAGGAAGCACCACTTTTCATGTCATTTTTGCAGAGAATTTTACTAGAAGCAGTAAAACCTGTATTGATGAGACAAACAGATTTTCATTGTAGATTGCAAAAATGATCACATACTAATCAGCTTGTGCTCTCACTATCAACATGACTGCTGGGCTAGCAGATAAACCAAACTGAATGAAAGGAGGGTTTGTCAATAATCCATTGCAGTATTAGTCACTGAATCGAGGACAAAAGGCAGCCAATCAAAGGCTTTATTTGGTTGACATACACTATGAGTTTAGCTGCTGCAGCTCAATACTTGTGCTGAGGTGAGGGAAAAGGACAGCAGCTTTTATCGTGAAACATTAAGGTTACACACACTGACTGTACATCCATTGCCCAAATTGAAGCTTTGAAAAAAGACCAGTGCTCTGCCAGTTTTGCAGCTTCTTATGTATGTTGTCTATAAGAGGCACGGTTGCTTTTTCAAAAGCAGCAAAGCACTTCCAGTTTTTTTTCTGAGCTTCATTTTCAATCCAAATACGGTCATTTATTTCTTAAGTATATATTCTTAGGCTACAAGAGATTAGACAGTGGGCCTTTTACTGCTTACTCACCATTTTGTCCTTTCAATGGAGAAGGCACACCTTTGGAGAAACCAGCACCTTCCCTCCTACTGTGTATGCAGTCAATGGATGATAGCTGTTGAGAGCCTCAGAGTCAATTATCTCAATGTCTGCATAGATTTCCTATGAGCATAAGACCTAAAATACTCCCGGTACCAAGATGTGAGCTTTTTCATAGTTCACCACTATAGTCACTATTTCAAAGAACTCAGGTAGTCCACTACAGTGGCCAGAAGATAAAATCATGCCTGCTGCATAGCGAGTCCCATGAAAATAAATGTCTTTAGAAAGGGACACAGTGTCAACAAGTGGTTACTTTTTCTCAATTACTGTATGCAGGACAGGATCCAAAGAATGTCTTCTGATATCAGTTACCTTCTCCACATGTAACATGGTTTTAAATAGACTTAACAGAGATACTTAATACACACTCAGTTTTAACACCATTCACATTTCATTAGTAAGTTGCTCCAGAAATGTATTGTGCTGCTCTCTGGACTGCAGCAAGAAATCAGAACATACAGTGATCCCTATTTCATCTCTATTTATCAAACAAAATCTACAAAACTTTTTCACACCGAAGCTTTCCTGAAAGCCTGCAAGTCCATGAACTCCTACATTATCAGCACATACACAAAACACTGTACCTTTTACAAAGTTATCAAGAGCTTGAACAAACACCCCTTCTTGCTCAGGTGACTTTAAATCATTCACTAGTGGACTAAGAAATTTCTCAAACCCGAACTGATTAACATCAGAAGTCTATTCATCGAGGAGCGCTAGATGAATAGAATGTAAACTTGAGCAAAATTTGGAGGGTAGATTAAGAATGACCCAGTAAATTGCAGTGACCTTGTGAATTTTCGTGCCTAATGAATTGCACAATTCAAAATCATCTATGTATAACCCTAACAAAATTTGCTGCACTTCTTCTGTCAAATTATTTTGCTTAAAATAGCTTCCATCTTGGAAGGACTGGCCTGTTGTGGTGTGATCATCAAAAACAAGCTTTTCCAGAAACTCTTTCGAGTAAAAGCTCAGTAATTTTACTGAGAGACACATAAACAAAAGACTTCCTGGAGGTCCTGTCATACAAAAACTGTTGGCTCAATGATAGAGAAATTCTCACTGAAATATTTATTTCTTCTGTAATCAGTTGATAATGATCCTTTTTCCTGATGTAGTAGTAAGTATTGTATAGATTAGTTTGTAATACAATGTTGCTTATTTCTTGAACAAAATCATTAATTTCAATGTTGTATTTTGCAAAATCATCTTTGAGAACAGTATATAAATGCAATTTAGAAAAGTTTAAGATAAGTTCCTCAACAATTTCCTGTATTGCATGTTGAGACACATGTAAAACGTGTTGCATACGAAGAAAAAAGGGAAGCTAATTTGTGCTCAAGTATTTTCGCATCAACATTCTCAACACAATTAGTTTCATCTCCTCCTGGAGAGGCTAATGTTGGACTATGGGTCAATAACATGATAATCTCTGCATCATCATTACTTATTTGGGGTTGGTCATTTGACTGCAAACCTTTTTCTACGCCAAATGACATACGAAAATATCTTAGTGTATGAAGTTCATGCTTATGTGATGTGTGACCAGAGAAAGCTGTTCAGGTGATTGGTTTTAAAGTCACAGTCAATGAATGGGCATGATACGGTCTCTCTCTGTCTTAAGTGATGATGGAAATTAATTAAAACTTTCTTTTTATAGCAAATGTCTTTGAAGTCGCACAAACAGCAGTTAAATGTTACATTCTCTTACCATGAAACACTCCTGTGTAATCTTGAAAGGTGGTATTTCAGTGCACCAAAGGTTCTGAAATTACAAACACAATCTGTGTGAATATAAGGCCAGTCAGCTCCTCTGTGATGAAGGCGATAGTGTTTCACAAGAATGCTTTGGATGAACTTGCAGAATTTGCAATGCATTCATTTTCAATCTGAAAGATAATGTAACAATGTGCTCAGAATTATGAATGAAAGTTGTGGGACAAAGCAAAAAGGGGTGAGCGTGGCAAATGGTCAGCGAAGAAGTTGATGACACACGCGGGCTGTTGCTGGCATCAGTCGATGTAGATGATGGCTCTACCTCCGCCCCGGCCGGCGGTCCCGCAGCACTAATGATGCTCTTAGCTCGGCGTGGAGCGGCGCGAAAATGCGCGTTTGGTATGAAGGCAGCATACAGTGACAGACAACCTTTATTTACTTTCAAATCCGATACAACTAGCCCCTAACATGGACATGCATCTTACAATACAACGCAGTTCCCATCTAACGTTAGCTGGTTAAGACCAATGATGCTGACGTCTTTATGAATGTCTCTCATCATGTCGCTAGCATCGAACACTACTATGCTAGAGTTATTTTTACTTTATTAAAATTCGTGCCCCAGTCAAACGATTGTCACACTTTGTCACTATAGTGGAAGTTTTTTAGATAAGACAGATTTTTTACATAATTCAGTCTGAAAGCATACCTGCTTGGTCGTCTCGTCTGATGCGACACAGATACAGAAAACTGCTGAGGATGAGCACTTCAGGTGTCAACCACGAAAGTTGTTTTATCGCCTTTTCCAACTAAAATACAAGGGTGATAAAAACTACATTTGAAATATTTCAGAGGAAGATTGTAAATTAAGACCATGACAATTAGAAATAATTAAACAAAGTCAACTCATAACATACAGTGGCTGTCTATAGTCACATCAGTCGCATCAGATGTATCATGAAGCAGGGCTGCTGACGAGTACTTCAGATGACGAACGTTAACTCGGAAAGTTGGCTTTCCCGCTTTTCGCAACTAAGATATAAGAGTAACCCTAAATTCACCATAAATATTATACATTGTGAATACCTCATTCAATCGTTCATCACTCAGCAAGATTAGGATGGAAAAATGGACAGCAATTTTAGAAAATTAAACAAAGTCTAGGTCACAACACAATAACTGTATGTTTATCTTCCCTGATGCAAAAGTGTGGCTGGGTGAGAGCACTGTGTCCCACTTCTCCCAACTAAGATTACTAAGTAACTAGAACTTTAAGCCCACATAATTAATCTTAATAAAGAAATATAAGTTGTAATAACTCAATAACAGTGTTGAGGCAGTCAAACTCGTTTGATTTGTTGGACTGATTTACAATTCTGACTCATAGGTTAATAATTGATCATTTTAAGTGTTGACAACTTAAAATGATTTCATGAGAAAAAAATGCAAGTTATTTTTACAGTGCAGAGGAGCTTTAATTATGCTCACATTAATGCCTCACACTAACAAATTGCGTGAATGTCTGAGCTGATAAATGCAGCACATTTTCCAAAATAAACGATTGAGACACAGGTGTGACACAGGTCTCTCATAAATGTTATTGGAACTTTGTGTTTTTCCTTCACTCATGAATGACACAAATCCTTACGAGATAAATGCTTTAAATTTAGGCTCTATCTTATGTGTGTTTTAAATTTAGACGTGTTCTAGGTTGATTACGGGGTAGAGATTTGAACAACACCAAAATGAGCTTTAGTGGATTTGGGCACACAGCTACCAGGCCAGGACTGTGACAATGTTTTTACTTTTTTAGCTTTTGGGGAATGACTCTTACGATCGTGCACATTTGAACTATGAATGGAAGAGAAGACGGTTTTGTGTGTTAAAATGAATTAATCCACTGGAGTTGCGGTTTTGGTTACCGGTTGTACTTTTTGTTCATATGAATGAATGAATGAATGAATGAATGAATAAATAAATAAATAAATAAATAAATAAATAAATAAATAAATAAATAAATAAATAAGTAAATAAATAAAAGAACTTACCACGAACAACGAGAAAAAAGATATCCCAGACGGCCCCCAATTTATGTTGTGCCCTGTCTAGGGGAGCCAGAGGCATAACAGATACTCAGCTTCCTCAAGATTCAAAAATAGCCACAAAACCACTGAATAAATTGAGGGTATTTTATTTACAATATTTAACAAAAATATGGCAAAATGGCTTCAGGTTGGGCAAAGGCCAAAATAACAAAGAAACCAATCGAACTAGAAAATAAACACACCTTACAATTCTCAAAAGTAAAATATCGCAAACAGGTGAAACCGAAGTCAAAGCAACTGGCTGCCTATCCCTACAAAGTTCAAACAGCAGCCCAATAGAGACTTCGTGCACTGTATGTATTCGAGTATTGTATGCTTGTGTTCAGCTATACTCACATTACATATCTGTCTGTTTTGAAATTTGGGGCCGATTTGAAGCAAACTGCATTCATTGACTGATAATAAACCCGGTGTGTGGATGAGTAGCTATTTCTAACGAAGGCAAGATGCAGCCTCATTCAGTACATCGCCACAGCAAACCAGACTAATTTGGCATCAAATTCTGGCTTGCTGTTGATGGTACTACTAAATACATGGTGAATGGTGTGCCATACCTGGAAAGAGACGAGGCCAGGTCAGGGGCTGGTGTTGAAATTGGTGGAGCCTTATACATGGAAGGAGAGGAACCTCACGACAGATAACTTTTTTTTAAGTCAGTAAAGTTTGCAAAAGCATTACAAGCCAAGAAGACGAGTCAGGTTGGCACAATCAGTGAAATCAAGACAGCTTCCCGTGTACATAGAGACGCAAATGCAGTTATTCACCGTTTGAACAAAACGGCATTGCCTGCTATAACGGTGTCAACATGGATGAGCAGCTCTTTCTAACGAAGGCGAGAAGTTAATGTCGCTGTTCACCTCATAGGTGCTGAAAAGTGACAGTGTATCACTCACTGTCCACCAAACCATAGAAAAATGCAAACCATAGAAAAATGTCTGTATTTAGAGCTCTGGCCATACAGCTGTGGCTATCAGAGTGGGGTAAAGGCTAAACCAGAGACGGTAACATACTACAACAGCACCAAATGACACAACACGCATTGTAATTAATGCAAACTTGTACACTGTGTGTAAATAAGCATGCTTTAATAGAAATTAAGTGAATTCCACTTTGTATGTGAGTTTCACATCCTGGTAGTGCATAAACAATGAAAAATCCGAAAACAAGCTATCTCAGCCAAAAGACACAACACGCATTGTAATGACTGCAAACTTGTACACTGTGTGTAAATAAGCATGCTTTAATAGAAATTAAGTGAATTCCACTTTGCATGTGAGTTTTACATCCTGGTAGTACATAAACAATGAAAAATCCGAAAACAAGCGTATATCAGCCAAATGAAACAACACGCATTGTAATGACTGCAAACTTGTACACTGCGTGTAAATAAGCATGCTTTAATAGAAATTAAGTGAATTCCACTTTGTATGTGAGTTTTACATCATGGTAGTGCATAAACAATGACAAATCCGAAAATAAGCATATCTCAACCAAATGACAGACAGTGAAGTATCAACACATCCACATGTGATGCTCACGATATGTGAGGTTTACATCATTGCACAGGAGAAATAATTAAAAATTCTAATTAATGTTTTGAGTTTGTATCTGTCGTCAATTAATACATTTTATCACGCACTTATACAATTTACATTTTGTTTTCTCATTTTTATGATCAGTTATAGTCACATTAGATTTACATACACTCAGCACACCACTCAATCCATTCATTCAGAAGAGAAAAAAAAACAAAATCACAAACAGGATGTTTTTGATTTTGAAGGAGGAAGGGCGAGTGCATGTCTTTGGTTGGAGTTGCGCATATGGGAAAAGAAAACTAACGGATCATGGTCAGAAAGGACTTGTACGAGCTCCGGGCTTGATCCAATTTCACTTGGATTCAAAACTTCAAAACTTCAAAGGTCTGAAGAGCGAGCAAATGAACAAGGGCTTCTTTCTCTATGTTTTAGCTGATGTTTACTGAATTTTTTTTGAAAAATAACAAACAGGGTGATCCTGCAGAAGAACTGCACCTGCCCCGCATGCACTGGCATCGACCTCGCACAACAGCGCTTTAGTGGACTCAAAAGCAGGCTGACATGCGGGAGATCAAACAAATGTTTTCAATGGACTAACCAGGTTTGTCAGGGGAGCCACTATGTCAGAAAAGTTTTATAAAATCCGCGACAGTAACCACAAAAACCACACCACACAAATCAAGAAACGGCTTAATGCTGCGGGACGGAAAAGTAGTTTGTCCGCAACAGGACGCATCTGCCCTTGGCATGGAGCCACTCTTCTCCATTAAACCATCCTCAGAAGAGTGATACAGGGAAGGAACAGCAACACACGCGCATCTCGCAGTTCGCAGGTTGTGATGGAGACGAGCATATTAATGTGACAAACACAGGATTTTCGTCTTCTATAAAGAGTTTGGATTACGCAATTTGTTTCACGAATTTTCCTCTCCACTAAATAAGGACCAGAAAATTTGGCATGCAGGCTGGATCCAAATAAAGGAAGCAGCAACACAACTTTTTACCTGGGCAAAATGAATGGATCAACGATCGTGATTTCATTTCAATTTGGACTGGGGCTGTGCAAGTCTATCTTGGGTCAACCGACACACACGGTGAAGACACTCACAGAAAGTGCTGACATAATCTAACACATTATGTTCAATATTAGGGGTTTCTGACAACCATTTTTTAAGGAGACAGCGCAGTGTGGCCGAACACAAGGTCAGCGAGACTAAATTCTAAGGATTCCCGTGTGGTTCTCTAAGAGCAAACAATAAAAGTGGAAGACCTTCATCCCACTCTCTATTTTTGTATTTTTAGTGTCTCAATGGACTCTGGATGGTAAGGACTGGATTTTGCATGCCATTGACATAAAATTTGTGCCTTGGTCAGTTTGAGTTGAGATTTTACGATAGTTGTGGTTTTAATTGTGCTTAATGGAATGGCTTCCAGGTAACACATTGTAGCACAGATGATTGTTAACATGTCCAGATTTGGTTTTAGGCAATGGGCCACACAGTTCAACAAAACTCTCTTTCCCACTATTTGACACATGTGACATGAACTGCAGTGTGACACGAAGTAACACAGCACATAATTATGTTTTTTTTACCAAATTAACTAAACTGAGCACTTGGGTCGATTTTTTTGGCACAACCTTTTACAATATCTGAACCAGGAGTCCACCTCCTCATCCACCTCCTCATCCTCCTCAACACACCATTTTCAATGAAGAAACATACAGACGTACATGACTCTCTCTAGTGACATTTAAGCTCATTTCTGACTCAGCAGGGAACAGTTGGTTGGCAGTTTTATCTCCATTTGTATATTTTTGCCAATAGTCTTCAGGAACAAGTACACAAGCTTGCAACACAATCTTTCCAGTTGTCCAGTTATGTGGGAAATGTTGGAAGGTGAGTTTACAGCTGAAATTATCACATTCTTAAAGGGAATAGTCAGCCAACCAACAGTGACAACAACAATAATGGATATCATCATGATAGAGCACATTGTACCTCATAGGCCACATAAGCCTGGATGTCAGATAAAATGAATATGATACAATTACTTGAAGCGATACAGTAGAAATATGATCAAAGTAATACAGAGGATAAACAGTATATGGCTAAATATATGCTGAGTTGTTGTATGGCTTCATTAACAAAATGTGAGCTATTGTTGCTGGATAACCTCGTTGGTACACCCTAGCGAGGAATAATTTCAGTGAGCAGAGCTTTTGTTACTGCATTAGCTGATTGTTTTGAAGTTGAGGAAGCTTCAATCCATTTTGATCACATGTTTCCCATTACCAGACAGTGTTTTTTTTTCTTCAGATGAACTAAGTTCAATGAAGTCCATCATCAGGTGTTCAAATGGGTGTGCTGCTGGTGTGGTGAGTGGAACTGATCCTCCTACATTATGTGCATGTAACGCAGGCTTGACAAAATTTGTGGGCATAGAGTGAAAAACCCTTAGTGAACACCAAAAGTGTACCTTGAGTCGGTGTAAATGGTAACAGATTTACCAGAAGCCAGGTGACACACTTCAGTGAGTGCAATCAATTCAGCTGCCTGGGCAGAGAGGTGACATGGAAGAGGTCCAGAACACAAAACATCATTGTCAGAGGCCACAGCGAACCCAACTTTGTTGGTTCTGGTGCTAGGATCATGAGAAGCTGAACCATCTACATAGAGAACAAGATCAGGAATAGACAAAGGAGTGTCAGACAATGGTGTACATTGTATTTGAAGTTCTGCCAAACAGTCATGCTCCTCATCATCTCCAGGGAGAGGAAAGAGTGACGCTGGGTTAAGAGAAGTGCATTGTGTGTGATGATTGTGAGTTAGGATGAGTATAGATCCAATCGAGGCGGAAGCCAGGTCCGTTCAAAACAAAAAGTCTTTTATTACAGATAAAAGAAAGGCAATGAACACAAAATACTCAGCCCAGGGGCGCAGGAACTGAAGACAGGAGACTGACTGGTGGGCTGAGCGGGGATCCCCGAGGGAAACTGCAGGAAGGAAAAAACGTAACGTAAGGACAAAATACTGGCACAGCATGTGGTGCAGAGAACGATCACGAGCTTAACTTCGGGTACAAACCACGCAAGTAGCGAGACGCGCTGACACCTGCAGCGGGAAAACCCAGGGTTTAAAAGGGCAAGGATCCAATCAGGAAACAAGCTGCAGGTGTGGGGAGGAGGGGACCCAGCTCAGCTGAACAGTCAACTCTCCTGAAATTACAAGAAAAGAAACAGACATGCCTCCGCAGGAAATGAAACACAAGCAAAAATAAAAGGCAGGAAGTGGCGCGGAGCCAAACCCTGACAGTACCCCCCCTCTAACGGGCAACTCCTGGGGCCTTACCTGGTTTATCCGGGTACCTCCGGTAGAAGTCCCTGAGGAGGGTCGGGTCCAGAATCTGACCCCTGGAAACCCAGGACCGCTCCTCGGGACCGTACCCCTCCCAATCCACCAGGTACTGAAAGCCTCTGCCACGCCACCGGACGTCCAAAATCTCCCTGACCGTGTACGCAGGGAGTCCATCGATGAGTCGGGGGGGAGGAGGAGGATCAGAGGGAGGCGCCAGATTACTGGTGGCGACCGGTTTCAGGAGGGAAACATGGAACGTGGGGTGGATGTTCAGGGCCGGGGGGAGCTTAAGCCGCACAGCCACCGGGTTTATGATTTATAAAAGTCTCTGTAATACAAGGCGGACATGCTGAGTGTGTTCTTCAATGTCTTTAGAAAAAATGAGGATATCATCCAGATAAACGAATACGAATTGATTAAGCATGTCCCTAAGAATGTCATTAATCATATGTTGGAACACTGCGGGGGCATTTGTTAATCCGAATGGCATTACCAAGTACTCAAAGTGCCCCAAGGGTGTGTTGAAGGCCGTCTTCCACTCCTCGCCCTCCCTGATTCGGATCAGATGATAGGCGTTTCTAAGGTCCAGCTTCGTGAACACCTTGGCCTTGGACAGGGGCTCAAAGGAAGGGTCAATGAGCGGCAGAGGATATTTATTTTTCACCGTTATGTCGTTCAGTCCACGATAGTCAATGCATGGTCTTAGGGTTCCGTCTTTCTTACTGACAAAAAAGAAGCCCGCCCCGAGAGGAGAGGACGAGGGACGAATAAGGCCCGAAGCGAGGGACTCTGAAATGTATTTTTCCATCGCCTCTCTCTCAGGACGGGAGATATTGTATAACTTGGCTGTTGGAAACTTAGTACCGGGGAGCAGGTCGATGGGGCAGTCATACGGTCGGTGTGGTGGTAGGGAAAGTGTACGGTGCTTGCTAAAGACCTCGCCTAAGTCAAGATAACAACAGGGAACTGAGGAGAGGTCAGGTGCAGGAACTGGAGGAGGAGAGGGATGTGACACCGGTTTAGCTGAACGTAAACAGTGAGAATGGATGCTCCTCTCTCTGGGTGAGCGGCCCCTTCTCGGTCTGGAGTCGCAGTCACGTCTGAGACGCCCGGGTTGTCCACAGTATAAACAGAGTCCAAATCGTATCCTCCTCTGCCGCTCATCTGAGGAGAGGCGGGTGCTGCCTAGCTGCATAGGCTCGGACGGTTCAGCAGAGGGTCCAGAAGACGGAGGAGCAGGCGTCGGGACCACTGGAAGGGAAGCAGCTGGAGGACAGGTGAGTGGAAGCCTAGGAGGCGGCCTCCGGAGGTGGAGCTGCCTGACCTGCCCTGACTCCCTACGTCTGTCTCTCAACCTATTATCTATCCTAATTGCCAAGCTAATCAGCACCTCTAGTTTGATTTGAGTTTGATTCATCCCTCGTGGCTAATTCGTCTTTGATCTCATCATTTAGCCCCCTAAAAAATGCAGTAATTAATGCAGGCTCGTTCCAGCCACTCTCCGCAGCGAGGATTCGGAAATCTATAGAATAATCAGCTGCAGAACGATCTCTCTGTGACAAGTTCAGTAGCTTGGAAGCTGAACGACTGTCTTTAAATGGTGCATCAAAAACTTTTACCATCTCCGCTGAAAAAAGATCAAAGGAGGTCAAAACACTGGAGTCCGACTCCCATAAGAAGTTTATCCAATCAGAGGCTTTTCTTCTCGCCAAATTAAATACAAGCTATGCTTGGCTGTAATTGAAACACTAATCTACATTGTCTCAAAAAACGTGTACAACCTCCTACCTCCCCACCGTAGAAGTCCGGAGTCGGGAGCGGAGTTTCCCGGGTGTGTGGAGGAGTAGGAGGAGCTGGGGGCTGCTGGCACGCCGCAGGCTGGAGAGCTGGTGCTGAGGAGGCAGGTGGTGAAGCAGCGGCGTCGGCGGGCTTCTGCGCGAGCTGCGTGACGCTGGCGGATAGTGTCCTGATCGCGTCCATAATGTCCCCCAGTAACTGGTCGTGTCATGCGACGGCCGTCTCCTGTGCAGCGAGGGCTTGTCTCAGCGACAAAGCTTCCGTGGGATCCATTATCCAGTCGTGGTTAGCGCGTACTGTGATGATTGTGAGTTAGGATGAGTACAGATCCAATCGAGGCGGAAGCCAGGTCCACAGCATGTGGTGCAGAGAACGATCACGAGCTTAACTTCGGGTACAAACCACGCAAGTAGCGAGACGCACTGACACCTGCAGCAGGAAAACCCAGGGTTTAAAAGGGCAAGGATCCAATCAGGAAACAAGCTGCAGGTGCGGGGAGGAGGGGACTCCGCTCAGCTGAACAGTCAAGTCTCCTGAAATTACAAGAAAAGAAACAGACATGCCTCCGCAGGAAATGAAACACAAGCAAAAATAAAAGGCAGGAAGTGGCGCGGAGCCGAACCCTGACATTGTGTCATGGAAAATCCTATATCTAACTCTGTTTTCAATATACCTGTATCAACTTTTTATATGTTTGGCTTTTGAAAATGCCCTGTTTAGCTCATGTGCAGAAACGCACGTACACATGAAGTCTGCAACTCTTCATCTCACAACTAGGCAATTGTTACGATATACAATTGCCACCTCCCTAAAAACTTCTCTCTTTTTCCCATGACTTGATTACTTTTTTCCACCTCCCTGTGTAGCCATTTTTGTCTATAAGAGGTTGTGATTCACTCCACCATTTTGAACTCCTAAGCAGACCACCTTGTGCTCAGTAAACCTGTTCCTTCTGCAGAATAAAAAGACACCTGGTGGACTCTCAAAACTCAAAAATGGTTACACAAGAGAAGGCTATATGTCCATAAAAGGCAGAAGCGGTTGAAACCAAAATAAATCAACTGGAGGGTCGAAAGGTGAAACTGTGGGAGGTAAGCATTACGCATTCCTTTGGAGAAAGTGGAGGCTGGTGGAGACTGGCACTGTTGAAAAAAAAAAAAAAAACATGGCTGATATGATGAAATTATATTAGATATAGTGATTTTCCATTACATTTCCCCCCTTTTTGATGGAAAGATCAACCTGAAGGAAAATCCCAATGGAAAAACAAACAAAAACCATAATCACTTACCCAGATAAAAATACTGAGTCAAATCAAAACAATTAACCACTTAAGGAATAATGAAAGTTAAAATAAAAAATCAAAGTTTAAAACAAACTACTAAGTAAAACACTAATACTAAATTCAGAACCATCCTGAAGGACATCAAATGCATTACACCATCACTGGTTTAAAATACATCATCATAAAACAATGGAGAGAAAAGGATGCAGACGCTGTTTTTGTAGCACAGACACCTAACACAAACAGTTAAGCTGTAGCTTGAAAAATGACTATATTTACAGTTTGAAATGTAAAAAAGTGGCAGAGTTTTTACTTTGTCATTTAAACAGGGCAAGGAACAGAGTTAGAGACAGAGTCAGAGCTGTGCTTATCAAAATCATCAATCCAGTCAGGAGGAGGAAAATCAGGGTGCGCAGAGGTAGGGAGAGCAGAATAACGTATCATTTGTTGGGAGATAGACTTGTCAATAGCATGCACAATTTGTCCCCGAATACATGGAACAACGCAACAACCACACAGGGCCAGAACAGTACCACCGATAATGATGCCTGTGAGGAGAAAGAGAATTACGGCTTTCCATTTACCAAAAACTGAACCAAACTATTCCACAATGGAAGTGTCAACGCCAGAGTTTTCAGCCAATTCTTCCCTAAGACTACAGAGGCCCTCCAGGGCACGAGTGACAGAACCATCAGGGGCAGTGTTGTTGGGGATGAAAGTACATGAGTCACCAAGTAAAACACAAACGCCTCCTTTTTCGGCCAATATCATGTTGAGAGCCATTCTATTTTGCCATGTCATGAGAGATGAAGCAGAAATTTGTTCAGCAAGGCCAGTGAGAGCATCATGAGTATAATTGATGAAACGTTGTTGATTATAAAATAGGTAATTAATCCAATCTACATTCTTATTCACCGTACACCAAAAGCAAAGGAAAGATTCAAATCCGACAGTAATTTGATTATGAGCTTTAAATTCGTCTGGGACACCTCTAGGAACGCCAATTGAATATATGTACACCTTGTCATCAAAACTACCTGGAACAGATCTTTTGGTGCAAGATGTGTGTGATTCAACAGGAACAGCAAGTCTGATGTCAGAGACAAGTGTAACATGTGCGCATAAACCAGATCAGCCTTGTGGTAATGTCTGACGCAGTTTACCGTCACCACAAATGCAATAGATATCACGCAGTGGGTGTGTCTGATTATGAATTGCAGTAGTTAGAAAAGGCAAATATCCAGCACTGTCCAGTTTGTCCATGTTAAGAGCTTTGGACATATGCCAGTCAGTTTCTTTTATTTCCTGTGGAGGCATGTCTGTTTTTTCTTTGTCATTTCAGGAGACTTGACTGTCCAGCTGAGCTGGGTCCCCTCCTCCCCGCACCTGCAGCTTGTTTCCTGATTGGACCCTTGCCTTTTTAAACCCTGGTTTTTCCCGCTGCAGGTGTCAGCGCGTCTCACTACTTACGTGGCTTGTACCCAAAGTCTAACTCGAGATCGCTCTCCGCACCACATGCTGTGCCAGTACTTTTGTCCTTACGTTACGTTTTTTCCTTCCTGCAGTTTCCCTCGGGGATCTCCGCTCAGCCCTCCAGTCAGTCTCCTGCCTTTTGTTCCTGCGCCCCTGGGCTGAGTATTTTGTGTTCGCTGCCTTTTGCATCTGATAATAAAAGACTTTTTTGTTCTGAACGGACCTGGCTTCCGCTCTCATTGGATCCATACTCATCCAACTACACGATCACCACAGTTTGGTCCAAAGTATAAGATACAAGCTGAATAGTTTCATGGGAGCGATTAGAAAATGGATTAAAGGTGAATCGATGCGAAGTAGATGAGGAATTATGGTAATAGAGAACACGCCACGAGGAGGTACAGTCAGCTAACGGATTCTCTTCATATGGCAATCCTGTATAATATTCGGCAGGGTTAGAAGACAAACACACTACACAGGATGATTGAGTAATTGTGCGTGGGGTGTAGTTAGCCAATTGAGCCAATGGGTCAAGATTAAGTGGTTGTGCAGATACATAGTCGACAGTGGGGTTGCATGGAATCAATTGATCAAGGGGTGAGTCAGGTCCTAGACGTTGAATTTACAACTGAAATCGTCACATTCTTAAAGGGAACAGTCAGCCAAACGACAGTAATAACAACAATAATAGATATCAGCATAATACAACACATTGGACCTCATAGGCCACATAAGCCTGGGTTGTGTATGTGCCATGGTTAAAAATGAATGTGATACAATTACTTGCGATACAGTACAAATATGATCAAAGTAACACAGAGAATAAACAGTACACTCCAAAGAACACAGAAAAAAACATGTTTTCTTTTTAGCATCCACTTCACAGTGGTATAACAGTGTGTTTCAGAAATAGGAACTTGGTCAGAATCAGTAAGTGTCCATTCAGGCTCCAGGTTATGGCAGTGTAAAATAAAATGACATTGTGTTGGTGGAGGTGAGGTGGAAACCTCACTTGACAGGGAATGAAGAATATGTGTGTGGGAAGAATCCATCCCGGTACTACAGAATCTTCAGCTAAAAACCATCTATGTATAACCCTAACAAAATTTGCTGCTCTTCTTCTCTCAAATTATTTGCTTAAAATAGCTCCCATCTTGGAAAGACTGGCCTGTTGTGGTGTGATCATCAAAAACAAGCTTTTTCAGAAACTGTTTCGAGTAAAAGCTCAGTAATTTTACTGAGAGACACATAAACAAAAGACTTCCTGGAGGTCCTCTCATACAAAAACACTGTTGGCTCAATGATAGAGAAATTCTCACTGAAATTTTTATTTCTTCTGTAATCAGTTGATAATGAGCCTTTTCCTGATGTATTAGTAAGTATTGGATTAGTTTGTAATACAATGTTGCTTATTTCTTGAACAAAATCTTTTATTTCAATGTTGTGTTTTGCAAAAACATCTTTGAGAACAGCAGATAAATGCAATTTAGAAAAGTTTAAGATATTAAGATCCTCAGCAATTTCCTGTATTGCATCATTAGACACATGTAAAACACATTACATATGAAGAAAAAGGGAAGCTAATTTGTGCTCAAGTATTTTCGCATCAACATTCTCAACACAGTCAATGAATGGGCATGATATGGTCTCTCTCTGTCTTACGTGATGATGGAAATTAATTAAAACTTTCTTTTTACAGCAAATGTCTTTGAAGTCACACAAACAGCAGTTAAATGTTACATTCTCTTACCATGAAACACGCCTGTGTAGTCTTGAAAGGTGGGATTACAGTGCACCAAAGGTTCTTAAATTACAAACACAATCTGTGTGAATACAAGGCCAGTCAACTCCTCTGTGATGAAGGCGATAGTGTATCACAAGAATGCGTTCACTGCTCTGGATGAACTTGCAGAATTTGCAATGCATTCATTTCAATCTGAAAGACAACAATGTGTAACAATGTGCTCAGAATTATGAATGCAAATTACTCTCGATCCAATCATTAACTTTCAAACATATGTATTTGCTATCAGTTTGTCTTATATGTTGTAACATTGTTCCTACTTAAAATGGGGGTGAAAACTATCATCTCTGTGTGTGGGCACCCAGACCTCTATGACACAAGTTGCTTGAAGTTGTGTGACAAAACAAAAAGTGGAGAGCGTGGCAGATGGTCAGCGAAGAAGTTAATGACACACGCGGGCTGTTGCTGGCCCGAGCAGGCGTTAGACGATGTAGCTGATGGCTCTACCTCCAGCCGGTCTACCAGCGGTCCCGGCACTAATGATGTGCTTCGCTTGGCGTGGAGCAGCGCGAAAATGCGCATTTAGTATGAACGCAGCATACAGTGACGGACAACCTTTATTTGCTTTCACCTCGATACAACTAGCCCCTAACATGGACATGCATCTTACAATACAACGCAGTTCCCATCTAACGTTAGCTGGTTAAGACCAATGATGCTGACGTCTTTACGAATGTCTCTCATCATGTCGCTAGCATCGAACACTACTATGCTAGAGTTATTTTTACTTTATTAAAATTCGTGCCCCAGTCAAACGATTGTCACACGTTATCACTATAGTGGAAGTTTTTTAGATAAGACAGATTTTTTACATAATTCAGTCTGAAAGCATACCTGCTTGGTCGTCTCGTCTGATGCGACACAGATACAGAAAACTGCTGAGGATGAGCACTTCAGGTGTCAACCACGAAAGTTGTTTTATCGCCTTTTCCAACTAAAATACAAGGGTGATAAAAACTACATTTGAAATATTTCAGAGGAAGATTGTAAATTAAGACCATGACAATTAGAAATAATTAAACAAAGTCAACTCATAACATACAGTAGCTGTCTATAGTCACATCAGTCGCATCAGATGTATCATGAAGCAGGGCTACTGACGAGTACTTCAGATGACGAACGTTAACTCGGAAAGTTGGCTTTCCCGCTTTTCGCAACTAAGATATAAGAGTAACCCTAAATTCACCATAAATATTATACATTGTGAATACATCATTCAGTTGTTTATCACTCAGCAAGATTGGGAATGAAAAAATGGACAGCAATTTTTGAAAATTAAACAGAGTCTAGGTCACAACACAATAACTGTATGTTTATCTTCCCTGATGCAAAAGTGTGGCTGAGTGAGAGCACTGTGTGAGAGAAGGTAACTTTGAAAGTTGACTTTCCCGCTTCTCCCAACTAAGATTACTAAGTAACTAGAACCTTAAGCCCACATAATTAATTTTAATAAAGAAATATAAGTTGTAATAACTCACTAAACAGAGTTGAGGCAGTCAACTCGTTTGATTTGTTGGACTGATTTACAATTCCGACTCATAGGTTAATAATTGATCATTTTAAGTCTTGACAACTTAAAATGATTTCTCATGATAAAAAAATGCGAGTTGTTATTTTTACAGTGCAGAGGAGCTTTAATTATGCGACCTTTAATGCCCACACTAACAAATTGCGTGAATGTCTGTGTAATTGCAGCCGTTCTGTGAATTTATTTTGAAATGCGTGCTTTTATTTTGAAATACTAGAAAACGGAAGATGTGCATGTTAGCTTGGAATACACCACATTAGCAGGATGGAGACATTTTGACATTTAACGCTGTAATGTTAAAATTATCTGTATGGGACGTTGTTTCAGGTTTCCGCACCAAAAGAGTAATCCATGGGCACTGACAGCGGCGCCCACCGGCACGTCCAGCTTTGCCACCACGGTCGCATCACTGAGATCAGTAAGTTTAGCTGATATATAAAATGTTAGCTAGAAAAAGTTTTTGTTAGCCTAAATTGTCCTTGAAATACATACATTTCCTTTCATCACATCCGTTTTTTCAGGTGTAAGGGGCACATTTGAAAATGCAGTTGTTGAAATGTCATTGAATTAGATGTCATCTCCTAATTTCATCTTTTTATTTTACATTGCCTTCAAACTGTTCTACAACTGTACTGCTCAGTAGAACACTCCCTCTGACAAAATAATATAAGATATTGTATTACTGAATGACCTGTGTGTTTCTTCCCTCTTTAAAGAAGAGGGTATCACAATTTCTAAGGACATCGAAGGTTTGTTGCTGCTGGGAACAACACTTTCCGAAGTTGCTTCAGTCCTGCGGATCTCCAGACCAACATTATACAAGCTGATGCGAGAAAACAACAAAAGACAAACAAAATTTTAAAACATATCTGATAAATTTTAAAACATATCTGATAAGGAACTGGATGTAACAATAAGTGAGATCAAGGCAGAACATCCTCATGTAGGAGAAGTTATGCTTAATGGACATTTGTGTGCAAGAAACATTCTCGTGCAGAGACAGCGTCTCAGAGACTCTGTAAGAAGGGTTGACAGAGCTGGTGTTGAGTCCAGAGGAACAACAATACAAAGACGAGTTTATACTGTGCCTTTTCCAAACTATATTTGGCACATAGATGGCAATCACAAACACATTAGATGGAAATTAGTTGTACATAGTGCACTGGATGGTTACAGCAGGATGTTAATGTTTCTGCAGTGCTCTAGCAACAATCGAGCTGAAAGAGTTATGGACCTCTTCAGTACAGCAATCAGTGCACATGGTCGGCCTTTTCACATACGAACTGATCATGGAGGGGAGAATGTCAAGATCTGGGAAGACATGAGAGAGCATAGAGGTGAAAATGCTGTGTTGACTGGAAACTCTGTCCATAACCAGCGGATTAAACGCTTCAATCAAGACCTGAACAGGAACTGCCGTGATGTGTTTGCACCTATTTTCTTTGAGCTGGAGTCAATGGATGCCTTGGATGTAGACAATGAATCAGATTTATTTTGTCTTCATTATGTGTACATTCCTAGGGTCAACCAAATGAGTTTGAATGAGTTTAAAGCTGCATTCAACAATCATTCAATTTCCTCTGAACAGAACAGAACTCCAGTTCAGCTTTTCACACTAGACAGACATCTTCTGTTACTTAACCATCCAGAAGCTGCAAATGAGGAAAGAACAGTTGACTTGTTATCAACATCTCGTGCAGACTACTCCTTTGGAACACTTAACCAGCAGGACATGCAGGAGCTAGTTGCTGCAGTAAACCCTCTTGAACATGATGGTAACAAAGGAAAAACATATCACAGAGTGCAGGAATTTGTATTCCACAAGATTGTAAATGTGTAACTGTAACACAGCTGCACTGGTCTTTGTTGGCTCTGGTTAAAACAAAATAAAAACTTTTCTGTCAGTTTATAGACAATCATAAAAATAACTGACAGATCATTATCAGAATGAACAATGTATCAATTAGTAGTGGTGAACATTTGGTAAAGCCTGTCAACTACTACATACTGACAAACTTTAGAAAGACTTGAACAGTCATGAAATGTCTTAACAGAAAACAAAAATAAAATCAGAAAAGCCACACACCATTTTACGTAATGGTCACTAAAAATGTTTTTAGAAACATTTTTAGTGACCATGGTAATCAAACTCATCATCATCTGCCAGATTCTTTCTGTTAACAAAGATCTGAAGCTCATTAGAGCATGTATGAGCGATGGGAAGGTGTTTTGTGTCATCACGGATGAAAGTTAGTTTTGGACTGGGAAAAAATCCAATTGCAGGTACTTTGGTGCTTCCTGTTGCAAAGGCAAGGATGTGTCCAGGACTCAGTGTCAGGGTGAATGCCTTTTCTGCCTCAGTTAGGTTCCTATTATAAAGACGTTCCCCAAGCTCTTTCTCTACAAAAAAACAAACAAAAAACAGACAATAAAAACATTACAATCCATGTACTGCTTATATATCTTGAACTCAGATTATAGACAGTGAAATTCCAGTATTGTAATTCCTACAGGAAGATCAATGTAGAGAAAGGGAAGTACAAGGTTGTAATACTTGTATATGCAATACGAGAATTCATAAATTGCATCTGACAAACAATAACCTTTCATCAGGCTTTCTAACTTGTAGGTCACAACAACTCACTCATTCTGGATAAGTCAGAGACTGTGTGGCCCCAAATATTATTTAAATACTTAGCTATCGGATATCTTAATTATTTTGACAGAGGTGCATGAAAGACATGCATGTTAGCCATTGACATGGTAATACCATCATTTAATTAAAAACAGAGAGGCTACGTTTACATTGTCCTTTGAAAAAAAGATGGACAAATGCAGCTTTATCCCAGAGTATGTAAAAGAATACATACTGGATTACTGATAAAAAAAATGGACTAAAAGCCCAGTGTGTGACAATTAACTCAGTCCTTGCACAAGAGCAAGAATCATTAAAATTAATGTTACTTAAAATCGAAACATCATTCATACAAGGATGACTCCAGATGAAAATTTCTATAAATTTCTTACAGATAATTATTGAATACAGCTGAACTAAGAATACAGCAATTCCAAGTGTGGCATGATGCAGTAGACAAAGTCATCCTTTTTTATTAGTTGCATAAAATGTGCATAAACTTATATGGCCTCTTGTCTAAGTTGGGAATGGCAGAAAAGGTTTGAGAACTGCTGCATTAAGTTTGCTAATCAACGAACACTGAATAAAATGACTTTATTATGTAAAATTCTTGACATTGTTGCCAGCTTTGACTCAGGCTATTTTATTCTCAAAAGAATGTGCACAGTCAGCATATAAAAGCATCAATATCTCTACATCAAATAAAATAAAATTGTGGCTCTGTCTTTTGCCGCTTTCATCACAATATGAATGATAGGTTAATTATGCAGCCCCACTGTTAATACTTTAGTTACACATCAATTGACCTTGTACACAGTGAAGAAACTCTCTGAACTTCACCACCATTAACTCCTCCTTTGGTCTTCTGTTGCTTCCTAGAACCGGGTAGCCACAACATCTGCTGTGACATCATTTGGTTTTTCAGGCATATCAAGAAGGACCCTAAGGCAAGGGTTTTCTTTCAAGAGTGGCAGAACCTGTGAAAACAGAATTGACAGAAAATATGCATCAATACATTATATTCTAGTACTTTTAATAATTATACAAATTATTTGACCCTATTTTCACTTCACACAATTAAGGATCATTGTATTGTTCTCTTTCTAATGATTGTTTTTTTTTTAATTAGTCGATTAATCTAAAACCTTATTTATTGATTATTCTCAAGAGTATTTCTTATTAGTTGACTTATTGTAAAAATTTACCCCAAATATCAAACTTATCTCATTAATATAAAAATATGGTGTTATGTGATCATCTAATCCTGTTTTTTCAGTCTTCATAACTGACTGCCAATTGAGGGCATCAGCCTGGTAGTGTATTAACAGTAGGCTATTGAAAGTGCAAGTATTGAAATGGAATAGTTTAAAAAAAACTTTATCAGGGAAACAAACTTCCAGAAGAGTCACAGAGGAGGATCTTTCATCCTGAGTCATGGAATAGACGTGCACAGAATAGGGTGAAAAAGATCACCTTATATAGATCATCTATATACATAATTTCTGGTGCATGTAAGATGATGTATGACTTGGTAAATTTCTTGAAAGCACAGTATAATTAATCAATTAATTAATCAAATTAATCAAGAGGCAGGATAAGGTTTGAGGGAAAGGCAGCACAGTATCAGTAGAATTTTCCTTAAAAAAATTCAGTACAGACTTGTACAAAAGTTATGCTGCTAATTTATCAGTTCTGGGCCTCTAGATGTGTGGTGGTGACTGTGTCTGCATAGTCTTGCCCTCTGCCTGTATTTTGATGTTTTGATTTAGTCAGGACGTTTCTGGGTGGGGGTGGGTGCAATCAATGACAAAGCATAGGTGAGGTTAAGAGTTGATAAAACATAGCGACTGGATGCAATTCAGACAGGAGAAGATTGCAGATGCAGACAAAGTCTGCTGTGTGGGTAGAACTAGTATAAGTATACACTAAGGTACTTCTGGTGGCATTGAGAGGAGGGGCCTAATTTGTGTATAAACTGCAATGGACAAATGCTGCTGACTCTACCTTTACCAGTTATTAAACTACTGGAAAGGTGTGGTCTATATTTACTTCCCAATATTTATTCATTTAAAATTTTCAAAAAGGACTGAACAGCATTCAGTGTGCAATAAAACCATGCACAGAAATTCACTTAATGTTGTGCAACAGAATGCAATTATAGTTACAGTTCAGGCTAAACTTACCTCATAGTACTTCAGACCCTTGACTAACTGATCATAGCAGCTCTGTCGTTGAATGAGGACATGGAAATGTATTGCATTCTACACAAATGCATCTTTGTTGTTCATGCTCACTGGGTTCGGAAGACCTTCGATTTCATATCTCCATGAGTCACAACATTCCAGTGCTTGTTCCAGCTCATCTGTCGTTGCTGCCTCATCAACATATGAAAGGGAAAATTCATTCACAATTAAACTAAATGACATAGGAATTGGTGTAGACGCCAAGAAACGCTATCAACACTCCTATATATTGTACCTTCTTCAGGGCTTCTCTCAGTGCCATGTCAGCTATGTCATTTGGAGTAACATTCACCTGAAAGTTGTTTCCTGTCAGAAAGTAGTCCACAACAAGAGGAGAAAGGAGGAGAAAGGAGAGCTGGAGGTTCACCACCCTGTACTATGATGGTTGACATCATCTGTCCAATAGTGTGGTACACTCCATTCTGCATATGAGAAATGTTCATTCTTGGAATGAAGCCTTTTGGAGACTCTAGAGGAAAGGACAAAAACAATTGTGCTTATATATTAAAGAGAAACAGTAATTCAAGATATCATAAGCAGACCATTACCCTACTAAATAACCCAAATCTTGAGAATAGAAACAAACTTAAGAAAACATGTGTCATATTGACCTACTGGGTCTATGGGGTTAAAATGTACCAAATGGAGAGGGAAACTGGGAACACATAAGTAACTACTTAGACCTTTATTAAATATGGTTAGGGTTAGTGCCCAATACTTAACCTTCCGGGATCTAAGAGCATTTTCTTTTTCTTTTCACTGCTGGAAAGATGGCCCTGCCATAAAACTGTGTTGTCTATGCAGGTGAAAGACATTATTTTGAGGGGCTGTGGTATCATCTTTGGTTCATACAGTAGAAAACCTACAACCAGAATACAATGTCTGGTTTGAAAGAGGAAACGGTAAGCCGGCCAGCTGGTTACAAACAATATTATACTAGACTTAAATATGTTGAGAACATTTTAGCAGTGAAATATACAATTAACAGGAGTGTGGTTCTACAGTGTCAGTATTCTTTGCATCCTCCTTTTTCATAAGCAAAATGGTGAGCCCTTTTTGTTCACAAACATTCTCTATGGTAGCGAAAAGTATGCTTAATGGTATTTCTAAAAACATTTTTAGTGACAAAAAGGCAGTGTAGTAACACAACCTCTCTCTCAATTAGACTTTATGTAGGTGGCCATACAAAAATATGGAACAACCTGTAGTTGGTACAACCGTCCTACAGACGCCACATTATTAAGAGTAAGGAGTCACATATCACTTACAACACGATGACAAAAAGTACTGTAGACTAATAGGTCAATGGCAGAGGATCCTTCCTCACAGTATTTCAGATTTAAACCCAATGCTAACTGCTAAGAGGGAACCTGATAACATAACGAGGGAAAAGAAGTTGATTACCTCACTAAGAAGGAGGTTGTATTGCACCTTTGAATGTCTGTCTTACAAACCCTGCATAGTATTCCTTTAATGACAACAAATGAAGGTCTAATAAGTTAGAGGGCAATTTGCCCAGTATTTAATAAAAAGTTGTTTTTGATACCACAGTACTACATTTAAAATATATAACATAACATTTACAAAAAAGGGCTAGCCTCAAATGCCCCGCTCTCTTTGTAGATGGCTTTTACAAGAAGACGAAAGAATTCTCGCCGGGGTCCTCCAAGGTCTTCTGGAAATGTAAACACATTTACAATACTGTTATTAAAAAAAGTGAAAAAAAGAGCTTGGATAGAGCTTTATGGGACTGTCATCAGATAGCTCCACAAACACGTTCTGCACAAAAGAAAGATGTGAAAATGTATGTAAAAGTAGCAGTTTAAACAGTTAGTTAGAAAGCAAAATCTTTTCAGTTTGACACATTATCAGATAGAGAAATAAATTCTTTTAAGTGTGGGCAGCATGCAGTATCTAGTGGTAGACTATGAAAAAAGGGATGACTCAGTGATTGATCACACTGGACCATCAGATTATGAATGTGTCCTGTCCGATGTCCAGTAAGACACATTTGCACCATGACTGAAGTAGTGGTTTGAGCTTAATGGAACTACTTCAGGCTTAAAGAAACAGGCCCCGGGTCAATGAAAATGTAGTGTTTAAAAAGCTGTGCACTACAAAGAACTGTAAGATGGTCGGGCACATCCTCACCTGTGCTGGAACCTCCATTCTAGCCATGATGTACAGACATGTGCTTGAATAGAGAGAGGCTACTTCTTTACCGCCCCAAAGGAAATTAGAGGAGACCTTGGGTATCATCAGTTTATTACACCCCTTGATGGTGCTCAAAAACTGGAATGGAAACAACTGGTGCTCTGATAACCCAAATGCTCCTCTGAAGATAGCCGTTTTCCAACAAGGCCATTCTGCGCTAACCTGGTCCGAGTTTCTCCTCTGGGTATAATGAAGACAGATGCCTCTGGTGAAAAAGGCAAACATACAATTTCCTTTGTGTATGTTTTGACATGCCTTCGGTTGATGGAGTGTGGTCGGGCCCCATAATGTTGAGGGATGGATGGCAGGGGGGCCTATAAAAAAGCAGACCAAGAGATTTTCCTTAATGGGGTACATAGCAATCCAACCAGAATTCAGAACTTTTCCCATTTAATGACAAGAATTGTATTGGAAAAACTTCTATTAAGGAAAAAAAAAAACATTTAAATGAATTCATGTTGCCAAGTATCGCTAGGGTCTCTTGGATGTTAAGTACATGTTCAATTAATTCCAAAAAACAGCGATAGGTGAGGCTTATATTACACATGCGCAGAATGACAAAAATGACCTCTGAGTGCCAAAATAAAAAAAAATACATAACTTGTGAATGTATTTGGGGTTATGAATTTCATGGATGTTAAAGTACATTTCACACTACTAGCACACAACTTACACAAACCTACTATGACCCATGTTGAACTCTGCGTCAACCAGAACAGATTTTATCACGCTAAAAGTTTTGACACTCCTCATGAACTGTGCTCAATGTATGTGTTGTGATTCCAACTTGTCCTATGTTGTCAATCCCTTCGCAACTTATTGGTAATATCATTTTGTTATGTTTTATATATTGTTGTCATTGTGTGTGTGTAGGGGAGAGGGAGTGTTCTACTGAGCAGTACAGTTGTAGAACAATTTGAAGGCAATGTAAAATAAAAAGATGAAATTAGGAGATGACATCTAATTCAATGACATTTCAACAACTGCATTTTCAAATGTGCCCCTTACACCTGGAAAAACTAATGTGATGAAAGGAAATGTATGTATTTCAAGGACAATTTAGGGTAACAAAAACTTTTTCTAGCTAACATTTTATATCTCAAATAAACTTACTGATCTCAGTGATGCGACCGTGGTGGCGTGGGCGCCGCTGTCAGTGCCCGTGGATTACTCTGTGGTGCGGAAACCTGAAACAACATCCCATACAGATAATTTTAACATTACAGCGTTAAATGTCAAAATGTCTCCATCCTGCTAATGTGGTGTATTCCAAGTGGAGTATACTCTTAATTGACACGCTCTCCAAAGCTAGCTGACTGTTTGCTAGGTAGCATCCGAGTCACGTTAGCAAGGTATCTTAGCGATGAATAATACATGCGTTAACGCTAATATTAAAATTACTTAACTTACCGTTAATGACGGTGACGGTGCCGGTTGAACTACCCTTGAAGGGCAGCACGCACACCCGCAAAAACCGCCCGTTCAATTTCCTCCGAACGAAGGGAAACGGCCATGCTTGGGTCCTCACCATCCCCGAAGTCCTCTTTCACCTAGGGATCCTGGATCAGCGGTGTGGGCGTGTTTTGAGAATGGGCGTAGGATATTTGCATATCCTCTAAATATTTAGCTTTACACTCGGCGACACATTTAGATTTAGATTTAGATATAACATTTAGATTTAATATTTAGATATAGATTTAGCATTTAGATTTAGATTTAACATTTAAAAATTAAATTTAACATTTACATTTAGATTTAACATTTAGATTTAACATTTAACATTTAGATTTGGATTTAACATTTAGATTTAACATTTAACATTTAGATTTAGATTTAACATTTACATTTAGATATAACATTTAGATTTAACATTTAAATTTAGATTTAACATTTAAATTTAGATTTAACATTTAAATTTAGATTTAACATTTAACATTTAAATTTAGATAGATAGATAGATAGATAGATAGATAGATAGATAGATAGATAGATAGATAGATAGATAGATAGATAGATAGATAGATAGATAGATAGATAGATAGATAGATAGATAGATAGATAGATAGATAGATAGATAGATAGATAGATAGATAGATAGATAGATAGATAGATAGATAGATAGATAGATAGATAGATAGATAGATAGATAGATAGATAGATAGATAGATAGATAGATAGATAGATAGATAGATAGATAGATAGATAGATAGATAGATAGATAGATAGATAGATAGATAGATAGATAGATAGATAGATAGATAGATAGATAGATAGATAGATAGATAGATAGATAGATAGATAGATAGATAGATAGATAGATAGATAGATAGATAGATAGATAGATAGATAGATAGATAGATAGATAGATAGATAGATAGATAGATAGATAGATAGATAGATAGATAGATAGATAGATAGATAGATAGATAGATAGATAGATAGATAGATAGATAGATAGATAGATAGATAGATAGATAGATAGATAGATAGATAGATAGATAGATAGATAGATAGATAGATAGATAGATAGATAGATAGATAGATAGATAGATAGATAGATAGATAGATAGATAGATAGATAGATAGATAGATAGATAGATAGATAGATAGATAGATAGATAGATAGATAGATAGATAGATAGATAGATAGATAGATAGATAGATAGATAGATAGATAGATAGATAGATAGATAGATAGATAGATAGATAGATAGATAGATAGATAGATAGATAGATAGATAGATAACTTTATTTATCCCAGAAGGGAAATTAAGTTGTCACAGTAGTCCAGTATTAGTACAATAGAATAGAAAATAGAATAGCACAAAATACTTGAGTGGAGAGCAAAATACTTAAGTGGAGTAAACTAGGAGTAAGAATAGAAATAAAATATATACAGAGTGGGACAAGGGCATTTAGAAAAACAAGTTAAGTAAGCAGATAAGGGGCAGTGGCAAATAATACTGATGTTATGGTGGTAATGTCACTGATAATAACAGTACATAATAACAGTACATAGTAGTAATCAAGTATATAGTAGTAATCAACAGAATATAGTAACAACAGTATATAGTACTCATGGTAGCAGCAACAGTGTAAAATGGAAATAGTAATAATAGTGATAATAAAAAGAACACCTTTAGCCTTACACACAGATATGATATATGATATATATGGGATATATAGTGTAGGTATAGGTGTAATATATGCATGGTAAATACTTGACTAAGCAAGATATAATACCACAAACAGTAGCTATGAATATGAATATATAAATAGGATGTGCAAAGGATACAAATATTGTATGAAAATGATATATAATATCAATATGATGGTATTCACACATATCACTTTATAAAAAATATTAAGTATAAGTAGCAGTGTTTGTACAGTGTTTGTACAGTGCAAAGTCCAGTTTAGTCCAGTTGTGTGATCGTGGCTCTGACAGAGGTAGATGAGTTGTAGATAGTTGTACGATCTCCTGTATCGTTCCTTAGAGCAGCGGGGTTGGATGAGTCTGTTGCTAAAGCTGCTCTTTAGCTTGTCCAGTGTGTTATGGAGGGGGTGGAAGGGATTGTCCCTGATTACCAGCAGTTAATGCTGCGGGACGGGAAAGTAGTTTGTCCGCAACAGGACGCATCTGCCCTTGGCATGGAGCCACTCTTCTCCATTAAACCATCCTCAGAAGAGTGATACAGGGGAGGAACAGCAGCACACGCGCAGTTCGCAGTTCGCAGTCTGTGATGGAGACGAGCTTATTGATGTGACAAACACAGGATTTTCGTCTTCTATAAAGAGTTTGGATTACGTAATTTGTTTCACAGATTTTCCTCTCCACTAAATAAGGACCAGAAAATTTGGCATGCAGGCTGGATCCAAGTAAAAGAAGCAGCAACAAAACTTTTTCACCCGGGCAAAATGAATGGATCACGTAATTGTTATCGTGATTTTATTTCATTTTGGACTGGGGCTGTGCAAGACTATCTTGGGCCAGGATGGTAACAATGTTTTTACTTTTTTAGCTTTTGGGGAAAGAATCTTAAGATCGTGCACATTTGAACTATGAATGGAAGATTATCTTGGGCCAGCCGACACACACGGTGAAGACACTCACAGAAAGTGCTGACATAATGTAACAAATTATGTTCAAAATTAGGGGTTTCTGACAACCATTTTTCTTTAAGGGGACAGCGCACAGTGTGGCCTCTCGTGGACTTAAGGCAATATTTTCGTAACATGGATTTTAGTGTCTGATGGAAACGCTCTAGTGCTCAATTGGACTCTGGATGGTAAGGACTGGATTTTTCATGTTTTATTTTGAGATCATTCATGACTTGTGAGTTCAACACTTTTGTGCCATGGTCAGTTTGAATTGAGATTTTACATAGTTGTGGCTTTAATTGTGCTTAATGGAATGGCTTCCAGGTAACACATTGTAGCACACATGATTGTTAACATGTCCAGATTTAGTTTTGGTAATGGGCCACACAACAAAACTCTCTTTCCCACTATTTGACACATGTGACATGAACGGCAGTGTGACACGAAATAACACAGCAAACAATTATGTTTTTTAATACCAAATGAACTAAACTAAACAGACGTCATGTGCCAAACTGAGCACCTGGGGTCGATTTATTTTTTTTTTTTTTGGCACAACCAACTGTTTACAACATCTGAATCAGGAGTCCACCTCCTCATCACCACAACATTTTCAATGAAGAAACATTCAGAGACGTCTCCCTCGAGTGACATTTAAGCTAATTTCTGCCTCAGCAAGGAACAGTTGACACTTTTTCACGTTTTCCTTTCTTACTTCCAGATATGGGTGACACTGAAGAAGGGAACTCACATTCATCTAAAGTAGCCATAAATGACTCAGACAACACTACAACTTCGCCCATTTTACGAACCTGTGCGCGCGTAATTGCGCACAAAGGAAACACACGTGACTCAGAGTCAGGAGCTGAGGCAACGGGAACGCCAATGACCTCAGGAGGAAGAAAGACTTGTCCTCCGGCTAAATCGTTACCGAGGATTAACGAGACGCTGTCAATTGATAACTGAGGACGCACGGCTACTTTACCGCATCCTGTCACGAGTGGGGACTGCAGATGTACTATGTGCAGAGGAGCTTTAATTATGCTCACTTTAATGCCCCACGCTAACAATTTGCGTGAATGTCTGAGCTGATAAATGGAGCACATTTTCCAAAATACACGACTGAGACACAGGTGTAAAACACACGTCTCTCATAAATGTCACTGGAACTTTGGGTTTTTCTTCACCAGTGAATGATACAAATCCTTACAAGATAAATGGTTTAAATTTAGGATTTGTCTTATGTTTGTGTGTTTTAAATTTAGACTTGGGTTCTGCGTTGATTTAGGGGGTAGAGATTGTTTTTATTCGACCAACATCAGCATGAGCTTTAGTGGATTTGGATTGCCCTTTCTTCTTAAGGATTGGGCACACAGCTATCAGGCCAGGATGGTAACAATGTTTTTACTTTTTTAGCTTTTGGGGAATGAATCTTAAGATCGTGCACATTTGAACTATGAATGGAAGAAAAGACAGTTTAGTGTGTTAAAATGAATAAATCAGCTAGAGTTGCGGCTTTGGTTACTAATTTTATTTTTTGTTCATTTAAAAAAAAGACTATGTACTCTGATACATTTCTTAAATCATTTCTAAAATTCTTCAATCAGAATCATCTCTCTCAGTTCCTCAAATGCCCTTACAAGACTTACACCATTTATCAAACTGTCTCATGCAAACTCTACATAACTCAGGTTGGCAGTTTTATCTCCATTTGTAAATTTTTGCCAATAGTCTTCAGGAACAAGTATACAAGCTTGCAACATAATCTTTCCAGTTGTCCAGTTATGTAGGAAATGTTAGAAGGAGAGTAAAATTATCACATTCTTAAAGGGAACAGTCAGCCAACCAACAGTGACAACAGCAATAATGGATATCATCATGATACAGCACATTGTACCTCATAGGCCACATAAGCCTGGGTGTCAGAAAAAAATGAATGTAAAACACATTCATATTACTTGAAGCAATACAGTAGAAAGTAAAGTAAGTAATACATAGGATAAACAGTATAAATAGCTAAATATATGCTGAGTTGTTGTATGGCTTCATTGACAAAATGTGAGCCATTGTTGCTGGATAACCTCGTTGGTACACCCTAGAGAGGAATAATTTCAGTGAGCAGAGCTTTTGTTACTGCATTAGCTGATTTACTGTAGTTAAACACTAAGTCAAGTCAAAACAATCACCAAGATAAATTCAAAATACCGATTCAAAACCACTTAAGGAATAATGAAAGTTAAAATAAAAAAACTAAGTTTAAAATAAACTACTAAGTAAAACACTAATGCTAAATTCAGAACCATCCTGAAGGACATCAAATGCATTACACCATCACTGGTTTAAAATACATCATCATAAAAGGATGGAGAGAAAAGGATGCAGACGTTGATTTTGTGGCACAGACACCTAACACAAATAGTTAAGCTGTACCTTGAAAAATAACGATATTTACAGTTTGAAATGTAAAAAAAAGTGGCAGAGTTTTTACTTTGTCATTTAAACAGGGCAAGGAACAGAGTTAGAGACAGAGTCAGAGCTGTGCTTATCAAAATCATCAATCCAGTCAGGAGGAGGAAAATCAGGGTGCGCAGAGGTAGGGAGAGCAGAATAATGTATCATTTGTTGGGAGATAGACTTGTCAATAGCATGCACAATTAGTCCTCGAATACATGGAACAATGCAACAACCACACAGGGCCAGAAAAGTACCACCGATGATGCCTGTGAGGAGAGAGAGCATTACGGCTTTCCATTTTCCAAAAACTGAATCAAACCATCTCCACATGGAAGTGTCAACACCAGAGTTTTCAGCTAATTCTTCCCTAAGACTACAGAGGCCCTTCAGGGCATGAGTGACAGAACCATCAGGGGCGGTTTTGTTGTTTTTCGGCCAATATCATATGGAGAGCCATTCTATTTTGCCATTTGTTAAAATAACTGTGAAACATTGTACTGCACACATTCTGTTTCAGCACACATACTGTTTCAAGGACACAGAGGAAGGGAATCTTTTAATTGATACACACTGCCTTGCTCTCATCACTCCCGCACATTCTGTGATAACTACCCACACATCCAGTGATATCTACAAACCAACTTTATTATAACAACTCCATATATGGGAGGTCGGGAGTGGCGATGGCAACACACATATTCTTTTACTGTTCTTTGTTCGGGGTCTGTTTGCCCTGACTCCTAGAGAGGGAGACACGATCCCATTGAGGTGACCTGTCTGTCAGACCACAGAGATCTCTGTAAGTTTTGTGCACAAATAAATTGTATCTGTTGAAACTTTCATTCCATTGTTGTGCCTTGGATTCTCTAGTATTAACCAGAGGTTTTTCCTGTTTATCTCTGATCACGCACCAACGGGCGGTTGGGCCCGCGGGTCCTGAAGGACCCCAAAATCCAACACATTTCATTAGAGATGAAGCAGAAATTTGTTCAGCAAGGCCAGTGAGAGCATCATGAGTATAATTGATGAAACGTTGTTGAATATAAAATAGGTAATTAATCCAATCTACATTCTTATTCACCGTACACCAAATGCAAAGGAAAGATTCACATCCGGCAGTAATTTGATTATGAGCTTTAAATTCGTCTGGGACACCTCTAGGAACGCCAATTGAATATATGTACACCTTGTCATCAAAACTACCTGGAACAGATCTTTTGGTGCGAGATGTGTGTGATTCAACAGGAACAGCAAGTCTGATGTCAGAGACAAGTGTAACATGTGCGCATAAACCAGATCAGCCTTGTGGTAGTGTCTGACACAGTTTACCGTCACCACAAATCCAATAGATATCAGGCAGTGGGTGTGTCTGATTATGAATCGCAGTAGTTAGAAAAGGCAAATATCCAGCACTATCCAGTTTGTCCATGTTAAGAGTTTTGGACATATGCCAGTCAGTTTCAGAAGGAATCTCTACAGTGTAATTACAGTAGCCTGGGAAGTCACCCACATTTTTGACATGGGGACCGGTGCGAGTGAGCCTGTAGCAAGTAATTACAGCACCTGGTGCTATTGGGGGGATGGATGGATAAGGAATGTTGCAAAGTCAAAATTTGTAAGATGTAGTGAACGCACCGTACATATATGCAGCATGCCAATCGCTAGCTATAGCTAGACGGATGTGACTCTTACACAAAACAAATTCCAAGTACAAGGTTTAGTCCACAGTATAACATACAAGCTGAATAGTTTCATGGGAGCGATTAGAAAATGGATTAAAGGTTAATCGATCCGAAGTAGATGAGGAATTATGGTAATACAGAATGTGCCACGAAGAGGAACAGTCAGTGCAGTCATTCATATGGCAATCCTGTATAATATTTGATAGGGTTAGAGGACAAACACACTACACGGGATGAGTAATGGGACAACACACACGGGATGTGTAATTGTGCGTGTGGTGTAATTAGCCAATTGGTAACACAAATTGTTTTGCAGCCACTTCTGAGCCAATGGGTCAAGATTAAGTGGTTTTACAGAAAGACATGTATGTGTGCATGTATGTGCAGATACATAGTCATCGGTGGGGTTGTGTGGAATCAATTGATCAAGGGGTGAGTCAGGTCCGGTTGTATGCGAGATGCTAGAAGTTGAATTTACAACTGAAATTGTCACATTCTTAAAGGGAACACTCAGCCAAATGACAGTGATAACAATAATAGATATCAGCATAATACAACACGTTGGACCTCGTAGACCACATAAGCCTTGGTGTCGGAAAGGATGCCATGGACGTGTACATTCCATGGTTAAAAATGAATGTGATACAATTACTTGACGCGATACAGTAGAAATATGATCAAAGTAATACAGAAAATAAACAGTACACTACAAAGAACAAGGAAAAAACTGTTTTGTTTTAAGCATCAGTTCACAGTGGTATAACAGTGTGTTTCAGAAACAGGAACTTGGTCAGAATCAGTAAGTGTCCATTCAGGCTCCAGGTTATGGCAGTGTAAAATGAGTAAGGTTTGTGTTGACATAGTTAGGTTTCCACCTCACTTCACAGAAAACATGTAATGATATAATCAGTGTATTGTATGGATCCCAATAAGCAGACCTCCGGTCGTGGAAAAAAGGTTATGTATATTTATTAACAAAAAATCGGAAAATTAAATCACAAGCCAAGGAACTAAGGACGAGGAGACTGGCTGGCCTGCTGTGCAGAAGCCTCGCGGGATAACTAGAAAAAAAGGAAAAACCAGAGTCAAAAACTTAAATTGCAAAAGACTAGACTGACATAGGAAAAATCGGTTCGAGTTCATCTATGTGGTCGAGTTACCAACGGTATACTGAATGACGCGCTGACACCTGCTCTAACCCAGACCAAGGCTTTAAAAGGACTTCCCAGTAATCAGAGGATTGGAGGCAGGAGCGAGGTTGGAGGCTGCGCCCGGCTGGCCAGTCAAGTCTCCTGAAAAAATAAAGTAAGGCACACCACAAGAAGTAATGAAATAACAAAATAAGAGGCAGGAAACTGGACCCTGACAGAACGAAGTATATGTGTGCGTGGAGAATCCATCGTGTTACTTGATTGGAGAATCTTCAGCTACACAAGGCAGCCTGTGAAGTGTGTATTCTTTGCAGAAGTGTGTGTGCATTCATGTGTATCACTGAAGCGACTCTAAGTGGTGTCCACCCACACTTAGCAGTCATGCTGAGTCAACGCAGCCTGGATTTTTGTATGTGTGTGAATCCAGTGATGGTTGTAATGATTCTTTTGAAAGGACCTAGGTGACCACATCAGTGGGAGGATCTGCTGGAGGTGGTACCTTCCTGCAGTGGCTGGTGTGAATCCAGGTAGCTCGTTCAGCTACCTTGACAGCAGTGTGTGTTGTCAGCAGTATCTGGAACGGTCCTAGCCACCATTTTGCGCGCCAGTTTTTTCTCCTGAAGTTGTGAAGTTTACAACCACAAAGTCACCTGGTTGTTGGTTATGGAGCAGACCCTCTGCTGGTTTAAGGAGGGCTGCAGACACTGTGTTTCTGATGTTAGTAAGGGAGGAAGTCAGATTAGCACAATAAGACAGAACACTGTGTTCACAAAGTGCTGTAGATGGAGCCAAATAAGCAGGGTGAAAGATTCCCACATGAGGTGAAGCAGCAAAGAGAATCTCAAATGGGCTTAAACTAGTGTGCATTCTTTTCCTCATTCTCATGTACATCAGTGCGAGGGGCAGTGCTCATTGGAGCCTCAAGTGTTGAGTAATTTGAAATGAAGTTTCTGCAATAAGAGCACATTCCAAGAAAAGACAACTTGTTTTTTTGTTACAGGTTTTGGAAGTTTTACGATAGCTTCTATCATTTAGGAGATATGGTTTTGCTCTCATCAGAAATGATGTGCCCTAAAAAGGTAACTTGTTTTTGGACCCACTGTAATTTGGAAAGACTAGCTTTGTGACCTTCAGCAGCGAGGTGTTTCAGTAAGGCCAAAGAGTCAGTTTTGCATTGTTCTTTAGTAGGTGCGTAAATCATTAAGTCATCAATGTACTGAATAAGAACAGAGCCAGGAGAAAGTTGGAGAGACTCTAAGCTGTCACAGAGTGCAGCATTATAAATGGTAGGAGATTCAGAGTAGCCCTGGCATAGTCTAGTCCAAGTGTATGATTTCCCATTAAAGTCAAAGGCAAACCAATACTGACTATCTGAGTGTACAGGGACACTAAAATAAGCATTAGACAAATCAACAACAGTGAACCAGTGCGCATCCGGTGGAACATGTGAAAGAATAGTGTGTGGATTTGGTACCATTGGGGCCCTTGCATGGACTGCTGCATTTACTGCTTGTAGGTCCTGCACAAACCTCCATTCAGTTGGTTGATCCGGATCACAGATTTTCTTCACTGGGAAAATAGGAGTTCGCACTGGAGAATCAGAACAAGGTGAGATCACACCTGCGTTTAAACGAGAGTTAAAAACAAGAGTTATGCATTCAATAGCTTCTTGTTTGAGTGGGTACTGATATTTTCTTGGTCTGTAATCAGATTTAGGTGTTATCATAACAGGTTCACAATTTCAGGAGGTATCAGGAGGTTCAGAAAGTCAGGAGATATCTCTGACTTTCTGAACCTCTAAGTGGGAGCTTAGTCATTGTTAAGTTTAAAGATGACTGTTTATCTATCAAATGAAAAGAATGCAAAAAAGAAGTAGAGTAGAGTGAATGAAAAAGAAGTAGAGTTCTCTTGCGCAGTGGAAGAAAACCACATGTCAGGGTCAGAAGTCATCATCCAGTCAGTCACAGCATAGCATACTTTAATGAATGGCCCAATGTCTCTCCATTGTCTGTCACGTGGTTTGACTAGAGAGACACGAGGAAATGAATTAGGCACTTTAAAAAATGGAGTCTGATCAATAGTTATATCTATAGAAACTGCACAAAATTTATCATTCCAAAATATTTTAGAAAGATTAAGTGTGTCATGAATGTCAAAAAAAACTGTTGCTCAAAAAGTTGGTCTGAATCCTGTGAAACATGAGCAGTGCAGTGTAAATGGTGTGAGCTCATAAATTCATGTGTGTGTGGCATCAGGGATCTCCCTTTCTTAGATAGTAAAGAGGTTACGTCACCCTGAAGAGACCACTGATACACATACAATGAGGGAGTGTAGAGTTTAAACATTGTGTTGTAAAAATAAGAATTTCTTACAACATTTAACCCATCAGGGGTTGAAATTAGACAAATGCCTAAAGCTTGCATTAAGTCTCTCCCTAACAGATTGATAGGACAGAATGGCGACCAGAGGAAAGAATGTTTCAAAATGGTGGCAGATAAATCATGTAGATCTGTGTGGACAACTTTGAGAGGCTTGGTAAAAAGTTCTTTGACTGAGACACCTGCAGCACCAATGGAATAGATAAATCTTCCCCTGGTTTTTACATCAGGCAGGTCGTCCTTCCTGACAACAGAATGAGTGGCGCCAGAGTCAACTAAGAATTTAACATGGAGGTCATTAATTTGTAAAGTTAATGCTGGAAGATTTACAAAGTTATCAGACTGATATTTTAGGTAGGGCCTGGTGGGTGCCTTAGACTGTTGTATGTGTTTGATGGTTGTGATTACATCATTCAATTGTGTAGATGTCAATGATGTCAGTGGGTTAGTAGCAAGCTTTTCTTTGTTGCATGTGCTGTGTGTGTGTATATCACTTCCCTGTGTGGGCTGGCCGGCCGTCTCCCCCTCAAACAGTCCACTCCCTCCCCTTCAGTCACTCTGGAATTGGCTGTTATCATCTCTCTGGAAACGGTCATCATTACGCCATCCGCCTCGTCTTGCAGGCTGTTGTGCTTTGCGAGGACAGTCACGTGCCCAATGTCCCTTCTGCCCACAGCTGAAGCATGTGTCTCTATCTATCGGCATTCCCAATCAGTCGTGAGCCACCACAGCCTCTGCCACATTGAGATGTGTAGGAATGAGGAAAGGCTTGATGTTTTTGCTGTGGCTTTAGTTGTGATTCAATTCAATTCAATTCAATTTTATTTGTATAGCGCCAAATTACAACATACATTATCTCAAGGCACTGCACATAGTAAGGCCAAAACCTTTACAATATTAGAGAGAAAAGAAACCCAACAGTTCACATAATGAGCAAGCACTAGGCATCAGTGGAGAGAAAAAACTCCCTTTTAACAGGAAGAAATCTCTGACAGAACCAGACTCAAAGATGTGCGGTCATCTGCCTCGACCAGTTGGGGTGAGAGGAAAATGGGGAACAGAGGAGAGGTGGGGGCAGAAAGGGGGGGAGAGAAAGAAAAAGAGGAAGGTGAGGGAGAGACAGAAGAGAGAGACCAGGAGCAAATATACAACAGTTGTATCAAGTTTAGAATCAGTTATGTCATGTTTATAGAACTACAATGTCATGTATACAAGCAGCAGCAAACACTATTGATAAGAAACTATACTGATGAACTTTTAATCAGAGCATAGTAATAATGACAGCAGTATTACTGTTACTGATAATAATAATAATAATAAAAATAATAATATCATCAAAACTGGATCTGGATCCTGCAGCCTGCAAGATGAGGACAGAGGGAGAGGGAGAGGGAGAATGGAAGGAAGCAGACATAGACTTGGGAAGGAAGAAAAAAATAAGGTTAATGACACATAATTAAGTCACATTCAGCAGCATAACTAAGAGATACTTCAGGTTTCCCTGAGCCAGCTCTAACTATAAGCTTTATCAAAAAGGAAGGTTTTAAGTCTAACTTTAAATACAGAGACAGTGTCCCCTAACCCTAACCCTAACCCGAACTGACATTGGCAGTTGGTACCACAGGAGAGGAGCCTGGTAACTGAAGGCTCTGCCTCCCATTCTACTTTTATGGACTCCGGGAACTACAAGTAAACCTGCGTTTTGGGACCGAAGTGATCTGTTGGGCTAGATCTTTAAGATATGATCTTTAAGATATGATGGGGCCTGATCATTAAGGGCTTTGTACATGAGGAGGAGGATTTTAAATTGAATTCTAAACTGTACAGGGAGCCAGTGTAGAGAAGCTAACACTGGGGTGATGTGGTCTCTCTTACTAGTTCCTGGTAGAGCTCGTGCTGCAGCATTTTGAATTAACTGAAAAGAGTTTTAACCAACCTAACAGAACATCCAGATAGTACTTAGTTATAGTAATCTAATCTTGATGTAACAAAAGCATGAACTAGTTTTTCAGCATCCTTTAAGTAATGTTCCGCAGGTGGAAGAAGGCTGTTTTGGAAATGTGTTTAATATGTGAGTCAAATGATATATCCTGGTCAAAAATAACTCCAAGGTTCCTAAAAGTGGAACTAGACACCATGGTGATGTCATCTAAGGTGACAATATGGTCAGAAAGTTTGTCTCTAAGCTGTTTAGGGCCAAGTATAATAACCTCAGTTTTGTCTGAGTTTAGAAGTAGGAAGTTACAGGTCATCCAGGACTTAATGTCTTTAAGACATTCCTGGAGTTGAACAACCTGATTTATTTCTTCCGGCCTCATTGATAAATAATGTTGTGTATCATCTGCATAACAATGAAAGTGTATGTTGTGCTTTCTAATAATGTTTCCTAAAGGAAGCATATATAAGGTAAAAAGTATACGCCCAAGAACTGAGCCCTGTGGAACGCCATAATTAACTTTTGTCTGCAATGAGTCATTGTTATTAATATGTATAATCTGGAATCTATCAGATAAGTACGACAAACCAGCAGAGGGCAGTACCTGAGATCCCCAGTCTGCTCCAGTCTCTGCAGTAGAATTTTATGATCAATGGTGTCAAATGCAGCACTAAGATCTAACAGGACAAGTATAGAGATCAGACCATTATCTGAGGCCAAGAGGAGGTCATTGGTAACTTTAACTAGGGCTGTTTCTGTGCTATGGTGTAATCTAAATCCTGACTGGAAATCTTCAAACAGCCTGTTACTATGCAGATATTCACATAACTGATTCGCAACTGCCTTTTCTAGTATTTTAGAAATGAAAGGAAGGTTTGATATTGGGCGATAATTGGCTAAAACCTCTGGGTCGAGGGTAACTTTTTTAAGAAGGGGCTTAATAACTGCAACCTTAAAAGCTTGGGGTACATATCCAGTTAATAGGGAAAGATTAATTTGATTTACAATGGAGTGGTTAATTAATGGAAGAACATTTTTAAACAGTTTGGTGGGGATTGGATCTAACTGACAGGTTGACAGTTTTGATGAGGATACTAGTGATGTTAATTCTGGAAGATCTATAGGGGAGAAACTATGTAACTGTATATCTGGTTCTTCTAAGGTTATTGTGCTAGAACTTGTCTCATTACTACTAGAAGAGAAGAGGTGGTCAATTTTTTCTCTTATTGATGTTTAGGATTCACAAAGAAATTCATGAAGTCATCACTGCTCAGTGTTAAGGGAATAGACGGCTCAGTAGAGCAGTGACTCTGTGTCAGCCTGGCTACAGTGCTGAACAGAAACCTTGGATTGTTTTTGTTTTCTTCAATTAAAGAAGAATAATAGGCTGCTCTAGCTTTATGAAGGGCTTTTTTATAAGCTACAAGACCATTTTTCCAGGCTACATGAAATTCTTCTCGATTAGTGGAATGCCATTTTCTTTCTACGTGCATCATCATCGAGACCCACACAAGTTATCTGAACTGTGTCCCTCACCTCAGCATGCGAGCCGTGGATAAAAGCTTGTGTGAGGTGCTGTCGGAGGTGGTCCCTGGACATTGGCTAGAGCAAGGACTTCCTCCTGGGTGTCAACATCTGGTTCGTTCATTGGCGTTCATTGTGAGTCCACCAGGTGTCTTGTATGTTTTATTCTACAGAAGGAACAGGTTTACAGAGCACAAGGTTGATCTGCAAAGAGTTCAAAATGGTGGAGTGAGTCACAGCTTCTTATAGGCAAAAAATGGTTACACAAGAGGAGGCTGTATGTCCATAAATGGCAGAGGCAATGGCAAATGGCAAATGGCAAACCAAAATGAATCAAATGGAGGGTAGAAAGATGAAAGTGCGGGAGGTAAGCATTATGCATCCCTTCGGACAAAGTGGAGACCAGCTCTGCTTACAGTGTGACCTCCTCAGCAGAAGGTATAATGAATCAGCTATATGTGAAAAACATGGTTGATATTATGGAATTATGTTAGATATGGGGATTTTCCATTACAGACAGCAGGAGAAAGTGGAAATTCCGAAAATAAGCATATCTCAGTCTACTGGGTAAATATTGACACAGCAACATATCCACACATGATAATCATTGCAAATCACACTCCTTGAGTGTAAATAAACATGCTTTAATGGATAATATCAGAATGCCAGCTAAGATGTAATGTTAAATCGTGGGAGAGGAGGAGAAAATTGAAAATCCGAAAATAAGCTTATCTCAGCCTAAAGCAGATTATAAACACTGCAAATGATGCTCTGTATATATCTCGACCAGACATTATCAGAATTCCACTAAAATATGTGAGGTTTACATCATGGGACAGCAGAAACAAAGGAAAATCTGAAAATAAGCTTATCTCAGCCTACTATGTAAACATTGACACAGCAACATATCCACACATGATAATCATTGTAAATCACACTCCTTGGTGTAAATAAACATGGTTTAATAGATAACATTAGAATTCCAGCAAAGATGCAATGTTTACATTGTGGGACAGCAGGAGAAAATGGAAATTCTGAAAATAAGCATATCTCAGCCTACTGTGTAAATTTATTTTATTTATTTATTTTTTTTTTAACTTCTTTTTATTTTGTTTTCACATCAATCATACAGTGCATCAAAACAAATTCTTATATAACATAAAGCTGGAAAATATATCAGTCTTAGCAGGTTCAAACAGTCCATGGTTTAAAGACATAGCTCTCAAGGATCAATTACCTAGAGACTAATAAACATCCATCAATAAGTTACATTGTTTAGGTTGCAACAGGGAAACCACAACAAAAACAAAGACAAACAAATGGGGAGGAAAATTATATTAAGTGGAGATGCAATGCAATGGGGGTCCAGTTGTTAATGAATGTTTCTAATTTTAGATGTAAGACTGCAGTGATATATTCCATCTGATACACCTCTTGGACTCTGTCTCTCAACTGGGCTATTGTGGGGGGCTGTGGCTTCAACCAGGAGGCCGTTATGACTTTATTTGCAATTAGCAGCAGTGTCCTTAACAATTTTGTCTGACTATCTTCCAAGAAGTCTTCAGATACTATGCCCAATAAAAATGTATTGGTTCCATTGGTAGGTCAATAGAAAAGGATTGTTTTATTTCTTTTTGTATATTTTTCCAATATTCTGATACTTTTGGGCAATCACAGAATATATGTGTGTGGTCCCCCAGTAAGCCACAACCCCTCCAACACTCAGGTGAAGTGTTACTCCACTTTGATGTAGCAAGTGGTGTTCTAAAATACCTCATTCTTAGCTTCCAACCATATTCCCTCCAGCTAAGGCTATTTGTTACTTTATGACCCTGTTCAAATGAAGTTTCCCACTGTTTGTCAGAAATTATTGTATTATCTCCATTTCCCATTTTTCTTTAATCCATTCCATCCTTGTAGGGCCTTATATAAATATGATATCAATTTTTTAGTTACTGTACCCTGAATAATTAAAACGAAAATATGTTCAATTTTAGATATTAGGGAACAAAGCTTTTCCCATTCTTTATGTTTCTTTAGATAGTCTCTTATTTGTAAGAATCTAAAAAAGCCTTCATTTGCTAAATCATATTTTTCTTTAAGTTGTTCAAATGACTTTAATACAGTTCTTCAAATAACTGATCCAAAACTACTAAACCCATGTCTTTCCATCTTTCAAAACCTTTTATCTAGTGTTGCTGGAATGAATTCTGTATTTTAGCTATGCTTATGGCCCTAGATATGGTCATAGGTAATTGCATTTTTTTTCTTACAATAGACCATACTCTCGGAGTATTTTTAACCCATATGTTTGTAAGCTTTTTCATCCTATCGGTATCTAAGTTAAGGAATGGGAGGGAAATTTAATGGGACATCTAGGCATTCAGACTGTTCCATTCCTACCCAAACAGTATCTTTTTCCTGAGATTGTCAGGGTTCGGCTTCGCACTGTTTCCTGTCCTTTTATTTTGTTTACTCACTCACTTCCTGTTAGTCTCGGCTCTTGTAATTTCAGGAGGCTTGACCTGGTGGCTGGGCGGGGTCTCCTTCTACACACCTGCTCCTCATCTCCTGATTTGTTTGGTGTCCTTTTATACCGGATCTTTTGCTGCAGCAGGTGTCAGCGTGTGTTTTTTCCCCTGGGAGACTTTCGTCCAGCCAGCCAGTCGATCTCCTCGCCTTTTGTTAATTAGTTAATTTCTGGCTTAAGATTCTGTTTCATTTTTGTAAATAAATTCTTTTTTGCCTTTTTGAAAACTTCTAGTTTTTTTGAAAACTTCTAGTTTCAAAAAAGCACTCTTCTTGGGTCCAAACATGTCCTGTTAGAAATCATTACAGTACGTACTGAAAATTAAGAACAATGGACCCCACGGAAATTGAATCATTTAAACAAACACTTCAGTCAGTAAGAATAGTCAGGCATTGGAGGATATTATGGACGCTGCACGGTCTCTCTCCACCCGCATCACGCACCTCACCCAGGGACCAGCCTACGCTCCTGTGCCTTCAGCCGCCTCTTCAGCTCCAGCCTCCCTTCCTGAACTCCGCCAGCAGTCGTCTTCTTCCACAGCTTCTCCTTCACCTCGAGAACCAGTCATTCCGACTCTGGACTACTATCAGGAGCTTGTAAACGATTTCTCAGGCAGTGCAGGTTAGTTTTTGAGCTCCAGTCAAGTGTTTACAATTCTGATCTGCTACCGTATAGCGTATGTATTTAACCTGGCTCGTGGAAGAGCTACAGAGTGGATTAATTCCTTATGGGAATCAAATTCTTTTGTTTTGAACTCTTTTGACTTATTCTCTGATGAGTATTCGATACTCCATTTAAAGACAGCCGCTCTGCAGCTAGACTGTTAAGCTTAAATCAGGGAGGACGCTCTGCTGCTGAATACTCCATTGATCTCAGCATTCTCGCAGCTGAGAGCCGATGGAATGAGCCTGCCTTACTCACTGCATTTTTGCGGGGGCTAAATGATGAAATAAAAGATGAATTAGCCACTAGGGATGAGTGTGAGTCTCTGGAGGCTATGATTAACTTGGCTGTTAGGATAGATAATAGATTAAGGGAGCGACGTAGAGAAGTCAAGGGCTCCAGGCAGATCTCCCCTCTGTTCCTTCGTCATCTTCATCATCTGCTTCAACTCCTGAGGGTCAGTCTTCCTCATCTCCTCCTGATCTCACCGAACCCATGCAGCTTGGTAACACACGTCTGCCTCCCTCTGAGCATCAGAGAAGGATTCAACAAGGACTCTGCCTCTACTGTGGATGACCAGGACATCACCAATAGACCTGTGACATACGACCACATAGGGGGCGCTTGCCGGAGAGAGGAGAATCCAGGTGAGCAAAACTAATTCAGAACCCCTCTCCTCCAAACGAATCTGTTTAGACGCCACTCTCATTCACCAGGGCACTTCACACACACTCAGGGTGTTAATTGACTCCGGGGCAGACGAGAATTTCATTGACCCAGCCTTTGTCCGACAATTAGATTTACCTTTGGTTCCCTTGACTCCACCTCGTACTGTTTGTGCTATCGACGGCTCCTCCTTACCTCCCATTATTCAAAAGACTGAATCCCTACCCTTATTACTGTCCGGTAACCATCACAAACTCATTTCTTTCCTTTTAATCCCCTCACCTTCCTCTCCTATCGTCTTAGGTCTTCCTTGGTTAAAATTGCACAATCCACACTTTGACTGGCGCACATCCTCCGTTATTAGCTAGAGCACTTTCTGTCACTCACACTGTCTTCGTTCGGCTCAACCTGTCTCTCACCCCTCTCCTCCGCTCACTACCACTCCTGACCTCACGTCCATTCCCTCCTGTTATCACGATTTGGGTGAAGTTTTCAGTAAGCACCGCGCACTTTCCCTGCCTCCGCATCGACCCTACGACTGCCCCATAGACTTAATCCCTGGCTCTGAGCTTCCCACAAGCAAGCTATACAATATCTCCCACCCCGAGAGGGAGGCCATGGAAAAGTACATTTCCGAGTCCCTGGCCTCTGGGTTGATTAGACCCTCATCCTCTCCTCTCGGGGCAGGCTTTTTCTTCGTCGCCAAGAAAGATAAGACTTTACGACCTTGCATAGACTACTGTGGACTTAATGATATAACACCAACAACACGTACATCTAGTTTTACAGAAACTTTTAGAGAACAGCCTATATGTTAAAGCAGAGAAGTGTGATTTCCATGTCTCACAAATTGATTTTTTGCATTTTGTTTTGGCAGGGGGCAGTGTAAAGCCGGACCCCCGTAAGACAGTTGTCCCCCCCCAGAACCGCAAGCAACTGCAACGCTTCCTGGGGTTTGTAAACTTTTACCGCCGGTTTATCCGCGGTTACTCGAAGGTGGCCTCTCTTCTCACCAGGCTGATCTCTGTCTCGCTGCCATTCAACTGGACTCCTGAGGCTGACGCCACCTTCAACATCCTCAAGGATCTGTTCACCAAGGCTCCTGTCCTTGCTCTCCCTGACTCATCTCGCCAGTTCGTTGTGGAGGTCGACGCTTCTGACTGTGGCATAGGAGCGGTTCTTTCTCAAAGGGACCCTGGGGACCAGAAGCTAAATTTTCTAAATATGTTAATTTTTTGCCCTTGGCCAAATTACCCACAGCCTTGGAGACTGCTGATCTGCTCATTCAGCACGTTTTACGGTTTCATGGGATACCTATAGACATCGTCTCCGACCGTGGACCCCAATTTGCTTCCCAAGTCTGGCTGGCCTTTTGTAAGGCGTTGGGGGCTATCCCAAGCCTATTAATTTTTGTACATAGTAATCTTCCTAAAAGTCTTGGGGGTTTACTTTGCCATAAGAATTTAGAAATCCATTCTATAGTGGTAAAGGTAGCTGAGAATAGGGACAAGAATAGGCAAGGACTGGAAGAGAAAGAGGATGTTCATTCTAATAGTCTCCACTCTTCCCATCAAAGAAAGTGGCAATATTTCCCATCTTATAAGATCTGCTTTTATATTATTCATCAACTTTCCATAATTGGCTGTGAACATTTTTGATAGATCTGTGGTGAGAATTATTCCCAAGTATCTGAATCTTTGTGACCATCGAAATTGTAGTCTTCCTGTTGCGTAGGCCACTGCCCCTTTAACATCATAGCTTCAGATTTGGATTCATTTATTTGATATCCAGAGAGTTCACCATACTCTTTAAGAGTGTTCATTAGAGCAGGTACAGAAACAATAGGGTCACTTATATAAATTAAAATGTCATCTGCATATAGTGATATTTTATGTTCTGTATTTCCCATATCCATTATCCCTTTTCTCATTCTGTCTTATAGATGCTGCCAAGGGTTCAATGTTTATAGCAAAAAGTAGGGGGCTAAGACAGTCTCCCTGTCTCAACCCTCGTTTTAGATCAAAGAACTCAGCAGCATCCATTCACTCTAACTCTTGCTTTTGGCTGTTTATAAATAGTTGTTACCCATCTTATAAATTTTGAATGAAAGCCCATCTCAGACGGTGTCTTAAACAAAAACGCCCAATTCACAGTGTCAAATGTCTGTGCATCAAAGCTTATAAGCATTGACGTCTGTTTATTTTTCTTTGCACAGGTAATTACATTTAGAATTCTCCTTATATTATTAGCACCCTGTCTGCATGGAATAAACCCTGTTTGGTCTGATTTAATAAGTGATCTAATATGTCTTTGAACTCCTTGCACTAAGATACTTGTCCACAATTTCTGGTCATTACACAACAGGCTAATGGGTCTGTATCCTTCACATAGTGTTGGATCTTTTTCTTCCTTGTGTATCCCAGATATGATGGCTTGTGACCAGGTCTCAGGAGGCTCACCCTTGGATAGAGCATATCTGAACACCTCAGTCAGTACTGGTGTTAGGTCACTAATAAAGCACTTATAAAATTCTCCAGGGAGACCGTTAACTCCTGGAGATTTATTATTTTTTAACTTCTTTATTGCATTTCTTATTTCTGCTTCTGTTATAGGTGATATCATTTGTGATGACGGCTCCTCCCATAATGTGGGGAGCTTTAAATTTTTAAGGAAGGTGTTGGTGTTATCGGTTGTCATTTGTGACCTGGGTTCCTTGTATAAGTTATGATAGAATGTTGAAAATGCCTCTACCATTTTTTAGAGTGTGATACTGTTTTACCATTTATTGGGTGGATTACTTTGGCGACTGTTCGGTTAGCCTGGGCTTTACGAAATTGAAAAGCTAGGAGACGGCTAGCTCTGTTTCCATTCTCATAATATCTCTGTTTAGTGAATCTTAGAGCTCCTTCTGCCTTCAGTGATAACAGCTTGTGTAAAGCTTTTCTTGCTTCTTTAAGTTCAGTGATAACATTACCTGAACCTGCACCTTTGTGTTGTTCCTCTAACAACTTTATTTTATTTTCCTCCAGTCACCCTCTCTTCAGTTTGGATGAAATCTGTATGATTTTCCCTCTCATAACTACTTTTGCACCCTCCCATAGTATTGCTCAGTTATCACCGTGCTGGCCGCTTCCGCCCCTTCCCCGCCCTGTCAGGAACCACAACTTCCCACGCCTCGGCGGCTCTGGGGGCATGTGGTCAGTTTCTCCTACAGTGCTCATTAGTTTGCGACTCCCAACCCACTACGTATTCAACCGATCGAATTCGCATTTCATACATCATTAGCTTACTTTCCAAATCAGCTAATGACAATTAAACAAGGTTCCCAATCCGTCGCAGAATACGCAGTCCAATTTTGCATCCTCGCCACTGCCAGAGGCTGGGATGATGTCGTATTTGTTCATGGGCTCTCTGAGTGCTTAAAAGATGAGCTTGCAGCTCACGATGAATCCGCAGATCTTGATTCCCTCATTTCGTTAGCCATCCGCTTAGGGAACCGTACTGAACAGCGTGCTCTCGAGTGCCGAGGCCGATCACAACTTCCCGTTGCGTGTTCGATCAACACACCGGATAATTCGAATCCTCAGGAGGAACCCATGCAGATCGGTCAGTCCCGGTTGTCAACACAGCAACGACGGCACTGTCTAGAGGCCGGTCTATGTTTATACTGTGGTTTGCCGGGTCATGTTATTGCATCATGTCCGACTCCGCCAAAAGGTCGGGCTCGTCAGCGAGTCGAGGAGCGCTGACGAGCCGAACCTTTTCATCCGAAATTAGTCCTCGCCCCCGTTTGTCTCTCCCTGCTGTGATCGCCTGGGGCAGCGATTCTCTCCCCCTCTCTGCACTCCTAAACTCCAGCACTGACGAGAGTCCGAAAACCATGCGGAAACTATGCGGAAACTATTAGTTTTTTGTTATCCCCTCACCCAAATCACAGATGGTTAGGATTTCCATGGTTACAGTTACACAATCCACAGTTTGATTGGTCCACATGCTCCATTTCTTCCTGGAGCATAAATTGTCACTCCCGTTGTCTCCGCACCACTCGCACCACCCATTTCTTTCTCATCACTACCACCACCTGATTCTCCCGATTTCTCCAAGGTTCCCTTCCAATATCATGACTTGGGAGAGGTATTTAGTAAACGCAAAGCTCTAACCCTGCCAGCTCACTGTTCCTATGATTGCAAAATAGATCTTATCCCTGGTTCACTACTCCCGTCCAGCCTCTTATATAATCTGTCATGTCTGAAATATGACTCTATGGAGAACTATATTAGCGAATCTCTCGCCTCTGGCCTAATCCATCCCTTGTCTTCACCACTGGGGGCTGGTTTCTTCTTTGTAAAGAAGAAGGACCAGTCCCTCCGTCAGTGTATCAACTTCTGCGGGTTAAATGTGGCAGGTGAAGGATGACTCTGAGGCGCAGGTGCTCTTAACATGTTTATTTTTTCATCCACTAGGAAAAAAGGGGGAGAACATGGCGCTGAGCGCTAACATCAGTAGTAACTAAACACACCCCTTTACCCACAACCCTCCTGGGTGAGAGGCATGCCCCTCAGTGCCCGCCACACAGCACCCCACGAACACACAGAGGGGAACCTCAGGTCATGGGTCAAACCCACGCCGGAGGCCTAAGTAACCTCCCATAACGGCTGCGTCGACCCTCGTTGCCGACAGACGGCGGAAGGACCTCCTCAGCGTCTGGACCTGTTAAAGTACTCCCAGCCTGTGAGGGCACCGGTCGAAACCTGGAAGATGGACGACCCCGACGGGGAACCTGGGCCGGAAACACACCCTCGCCAGCCACCATGTGCGCCGGCTTCAGTCTGTCCAACGTCACACGCTCCCTACGCCCACCCACATCGAGCACGAAACTCTTGTCTCCCGCTTCCAGCACCCTGAACGGGTCGTCGTATGGGGGCTTAAGAGGCGAACGGTGAGCGTCGTGACGCATAAAAAAAAAACGAGCGCCAGCGAGGCCCGCTGGCACAAATGAGCGTGGAAAACAGTGGTGCACAGGCGACGACGTAAAACCCAACTCAGGAGAGAAATGACGCGCCGCCGGAAACGAGCATAAGGCAGCACTCTCTGGCAAGAACTCACCCGGAACGCGGAGCGGCTGGCCCAGGACTAACTCAGCTGGGGAAGCATTCATATCTCCTTAGGAGCCGAACGCAGCCCCAACATCACCCAAGGCAATCTATCCACCCAGTTACCATCCACGAGCGCGGCGCGCAGGGCTGCCTTGAGTGAACGATGAAACCGCTCGCACAAGCCATTAGCCTGGGGATGATACGCGGTAGTACGGTGAACCTGAATGCTCAGAGACCCAGCTAACGCTGTCCACAGCTCAGAAATAAACTGGGGGCCCCTGTCAGAGGTGATGTCAGATGGGGTCCCGAAACGCACGACCCAGGATGCAATAAATGCACGAGCTACATCCGCGGCCGATATGGACGACAGAGGTACTGCCTCTGGCCACCTGGTGGTCCTGTCCACCATAGTCAGCAGATGCGTATAGCCTTGCGAGGGGGGCAAGGGGCCCACCAAGTCCACGTGCACGTGATCGAACCTCCAAGTGGGAATTGCAAATGGCTGGAGTGGTGCTTTAGTGTGCTGGTGAATCTTAGCACGCTGACATGCCACACATGCAGCTGCCCACTCCCTGACCTCCTTCTGCAGGCCAGGCCATACAAATTTGGAGCTGACGAGTTTCACCGACGCTTTAACTCCCGGGTGTGAGAGGGAGTGCACTGAATCACGGCGCCATGCCACAGGCACCACGGCGCGTGGGCGATTGTCGGACCGCCGTCGCACAGAGCCATGTCCTCGAGCTGCAGGGCCGTATCTGCGGTTTTAAGGGCCTGAATGTCTGGATCGCCTGGTCTGCAGCCATAAAAATCTAGATAACCGCGCATGACAAGCAATCGGCGACAGAGTTAGCTTTCCCGGCCACATGCTGAATATCAGTGATAAACTCCGAGATTGCTGCTAAGTGGCGCTGAACTTAGGGATGCGCCAGGAGTGCCGCCTCAGCTAAGGCTGACTTAGCCCCTTTGAAAGCCTGGATCCGATCGGGCGTCCAGTCGACCAGGTCGCTGGCCTTTTTCAGCCTCAGGGCCCCGTACAGCGGCTGCAGGAGGTGGGCTGCGTGCGGTAGGAAACGGTTATAGAAATTCACCACTCCCAGAAACTCCTGCAGTGCCTTGACGGAGGCCGGGTGTGGGAAGTCAGCCACTGCCTGCACTTTGGAGGGCAGCGGAACCGCACCCTGCGCTGAAATACGATGGCCCAGAAAGTCGATGACTGGCAAACCGAACTGGTTAATAATCAGACCGTGCTCATCCAGGCGCTGAAAAACCGATTTCAGGTGTGACAGGTGCGCATTGGCCGACGGGTTGGCGACCAGGATGTCGTCGAGATAAACGAACACAAAGTCAAGATCTCACAACACCGAGTCCATCAGCCTCTGAAATGTTTGTGCTGCGCCTTTAAGGGCGAAAGGCATGTGCAAAAACTCGAAAAGCCCGAAAGGAGTGATCACTGCGGTCTTAGGCACGTTCTCCGCGCGCACAGGAACCTGGTGATATCCACAGCATCAATAAGACGGCGATTAGCAACATCAACTAGAAACCCGCACACAGAAAATCTGCACCTAATATGGGAACAGTAATGGCAGCAATCACAAAGTCCCACTGAAACTGGCGTCCGCTAAAACAAACAGTCACAGACCTGGTACCAAATGTTCCAATCGACGATCCGTTAGCAGCACTCAGCTACGGACCGCTGCCGTGGGACGAAAGGTTCGAGTCTGCTGGGGGAAGGAGGCTCTTCTGCGAACCGGAGTCCACCAGGAAACGGCATCCCGACAGGCTGTCCTTGATAAACAGCAGCTCCTCTCGTTTGCCGGCACCCACCGCTACTACTGCGTGCCGGTGTTGGTGTTTCCCGATGCCGTGTATGTGCACGGAGGAGTGCAGCGCCGAGCCTTGCTGCCGAAACGTCGGTGGAAGAAACACATCTCACCGCTGCGCTGTCCTCGGGCGGAAACTCCCGCAACGACCGCCGTCCCCGCGTCCTCCGTTGCCAGCTGAGGGGGATCCGATGCCACGCTCTGCACAGAGAAACGTCTGGTAGCCAGCAGGACCCGATCAGCCTCTTCCGCCAAACCGCGATAATCTCCAGCGAGGAGGCACGGAGAGTTGGCCAAGGCGGCGCGCACCGAAGGCGGGAGTAGTCCCAGGAACAGGTGCGGGAACAGAAAACCGCCGTCATCTGAGCCGAGCAACGAAAGCATATTGTCCATGAGGTCTGCCGCCGAACCATCGCCCACCAGGCGACCCAGTTTGTCCGCCCTCTCTGCGGCGGATAGGCTGTACCTCCGGAGCAACAGTTTTTTAAGTTCGGCATATTTGCCATAATGTGGAGGGTTCCGTAGCAGCTGCATCACACGGCAGGTAGACTGCTGGTCCAGAGCCGCTACCACCAAGTAGTACCTAGAGTCATCCGCGGCGATTCCACGTAGGTGGAACAGCGCTTCAATATGCTGAAACCACAATGCCGGGTCGCTCTGCCAGAAGTCGAGAAGCTTTACCGCAGCGGCCGCGCCGGCCGGTTGATGGGGCTGGGGCGACGCGGTGGACGAGGAGACGCCAGTCTCTGCTGCCTCAAACATGTTCAAAACAGGGTCACCAATGTGGCAGGTGAAGGATGACTCTGAGGCGCAGGTGCACTTAACGTGTTAATTTTTTCATCCACTAGGAATAAAGGGGGAGAACATGGCACTGAGCGCTAACATCAGTAGTAACTAAACACACCCCTTTACCCACAACCCTCCTGGGTGAGAGGCATGCCCCTCAGTGCCCGCCACAATATCACCATTAAAAACAAATACCCACTTCCTCTCATCGATCCTGCCTTCGAACCTCTGCACTACGCCACAGTTTTCACCAAACTTGACCTCCATAGTGCTTATCATTTCATATGAGTCAGAGAGGGGGACGAATGGAAAACCGCCTTCAAAACCCCGATTGGTATTTAGTAATGCCATTCGGATTGACCAATGCCCCTGCGACCTTTCAGGCACTGATCAATGACGTACTTAGGGACATGATTAACAAATTCATCTTCGTTTATTTAGATGATATTCTGATTTTTTCACGCTCCATTGATGAACATATTCTACATCTCCGCACAGTGTTACAACGCTTGTTAGAAAACCGCCTTCATGTTAAAGCCGAGAAGTGTAAATTCCACGTCCAATCCATTAGCTTTCTGGGGTTTATTGTTGAACCCGGGCAAGTCCGCCTGGATCCAGAAAAGATTAGAGCAGTGGCCGAGTGGCCGACCCCCACTACACGTAAGCAGATACAGCGCTTTTTAGGACTTGCAAACTTCTACAGGCATTTCATTTGTAATTATAGTAAGGTCGCAGCTCCACTCACGTCCCTCACATCATGTAAAACTCCCCTTTCCTGGCCCCCCTCTGCAGCAGCAGCCTTCTCACACCTCAAGTCGTTATTTACTTCCACCCCCATCCTGTTACACCCTGACCCGGAGTTACAGTTTGTGGTGGAGGTGGAAGCTTCAGACACTGGACTTGGAGCTGTACTCTCTCAACACTCTCCTAAGGACAATAAATTACATCCATGTGCCTTTTTCTCTCGGTGACTGTCACCAGCCGAGAGAAATTATGACGTAGGCAACCAAGAGCTGCTGGCAGTGGTAGTGGCGCTACAGGAGTAGTCAGTTGTGGTGAAAAGCTGATAATTAGGAAGTACAGTAAATGTCAGCATTACGGAAGGTAGCTCTGGCCTGCTTTGCTTTTAATTGTTTGATGGATGTTTGTTTGGGATCCTGGTCCGTGTTATTAATGCCAATAGAAAACACTATGATTTTAACTGTATGGTTTATGGGTGTTTTTTCACAGATTTTGAGGAAATGGTAGAGGTTGACCCCAGGGTAAGTGTCTAATTGTATATTCGGATTGGTGTAGAAGGGAATCCGTTTAATATTCTCCTAGGATGACAATTGTTTTTTTTGATATGAAATGTCCAGTTCTATTCAATTTCAATCCGTCAATTAAGGTTAAATCCACAGTGGATCCAAATTCCGTAGATTTTTTGGACACCACCATATTTAAGTGACCCAATTTTAATCAAACTAATCGATTGGACATAAAAGTTTTCTTCAGAGAGACGGATATACATGCTCTATTACATAAGACAAGCTTTAACCCTAAACACACATTCGCAGGTCTGTATTACAAGCATCTCCTAAAAAAACTCTTCATTATTACAGATATTTGGACAACATTTGGGGAATCTGGCCTCACAGGAGAGAAGACTTTGACCATTTTTTAATACATTCTTAATAACCACAATCTGTCCATCAAACTCAAAGTCACTATTGATTTTAATTCTGTGGATTTTCTAGACACTACCACCTATAAGGGCCCAGATTTTTTACAAACACAATTAAAAAAAAAAAATAAATAAATAAATAAATAAATAGATACTCATGCTTTACTTCACAAAACGAGTTATCATCCCAAACATACCCTATTTCGGCATTGTTAAATCCCAATTATTTCCACCAAGGTGCTCTTTTCTACTTTGGCCACTAGGGGGTATTCATGCTCTTTCCTCAGAAAATCATTCAGGACTTTTAAAGAGACTCAACCCACATGTGTCTCTTCCCTTCTTCCAATTATCACTAATTATTCCACATCTGCATCTAGACTAATTTGGCAAGTTAAGAGGGAAACACCAACATTCTTCAAGATCATCATATTATTGTGGCATACAGGAGAAACAGGAATTTACAGGATTATTTGGTAAAGGTTAAACTTTAACATTAAGTAACCCTAAGTCCTTAGGACACAGGGAATTTTTTAATCACTGTATCTGGGTGCAAAATAAACAAAATAACAATGTTTATAGAACACAACAATGAACTAGCATTAAGTCCAGCAACTTTATATATTTACATTTTTGCACTGTCTGTGTTATGCAGTATGTAGGGGAGACAGGGAACACACTACAAACCAGATCCAAACAATACAGATTCAATATTTGCAAACAACATAACATGCATATTCCCTTACCTAACCCTTATCCATGAGTAGATGGCCCTTATGTAACACAGTGACAAAACACTCACCCAAACATATGTGTTTATATATTCATTAATAGTTGGTCAGCCATGTTCATCAGATTTGGCTACCCCAGCCAGATGTTATTACAATCCATGAAGGTCCATGAAGGTGATGGTTTTTATAACTTAGCTCTGCCTTTTTATCTTTGCATCATTATCATCAGCACTTTCATATTAGGTGTTGATGTTTTTCACAGTACTATGCATTAACTTAGATCCACAAAATGCATGCAAATTATTGGACTTTTGTTGCACAGTGACAATGCGCATACCTACAAATGGCTTAAGCCCTGAGGAAACCAGTGGTACCACCCACATTCATCTAGGCCACTCCCACCAGAGTCAGGAAAGTTTGTGAGAGTTGGTTTTCATCACTTATCCTAACAAAATACGTAGAAAAGATCTGTGATATCTTTTCTCTGAATTTAAATAAAAAAATGTGCTACTTTGACCAATAGACTACACATAAGCATCTATATAGATATCACTACAGTGACAGTAACATGTTTTTTGAGCAGGAAATGAAGTTGCACCAGCTGCAATGTGAAAGACATTGCTCTAAAGAAAAACCACATGATGACTCATACTTCCTCTAACAGTCAGGCCTCAACTCTGAATTCATTCTCAGAACGCATAGATGGCGGGTACAAAGTAAGTTTGCATTACATTATTCCGCTATTATAATAATCTCTGACTTGACAGTACAGTATTGTGTTGATTGATAGTTTCATCTGTACATTTTTTTAATTACTACTACACTTGCTGGATTTATTTGTGTGTCAACCTTAATCACTGGTGCGTAATAGATAAAAACATAAGATTTGAAATTTCATCATAGATCCACTAAAATGAACTTAACATTCTTTTTAATAAACAGGATTTTTTTCATATAAGGAAGTGTTATTGAAAATTGTTTGTTTTTTCATAAATCATTAGGTGACATGTAGTTATTTCAACATGTTTTGCTGTAGTATTTTTTTTCATGAAGATTATAGCACTTATTTACATAGAAAATATGTACTATACACAAACTGTATAACAATTTTGCACATTAGGTCAGGGCATTACTGCAATAACTCAACTATGACTGTTTAATTCAGAACACAAATGTTCCAACAACAGGTGAGAACAAAACACAGTAACTTCAAAGTCTTTCGTTGTTACAGCATGTTAAAATGTTTCAGTTGTATATGTGTGTATTTTTCATGACCATGTTTCATTCACATTTAAATTTTTGTTCAGTTAAAAAGGTCCAATTTTAGTCCACTTGTTCTAAAATGTTACTTAATTAACTAACCACGTACTGTGCTGTTACTAATATTATTTTATGAAAGTATTTAATTTGCATGTTAGAACTCACATTAAAATTTTAATGTGACCTCTGCAGAAAAAAAGGTGATTAAAATTTACATCCCAACAGATCAAAACCTGTTAAACTACCAACCAATCTGATCACAATAAAACCAAAGTGATAATGTTAGAGAACAAGTAAAAGTGCTCAATAATATTTGAACTTTTATCACTCTAAATATATCTCACATAAATATATATCACATAACTTAGTTAATCTTCACACTCATTTTAAATATCAAACTGACTTCTGTTTCTGTTCAACACGTGATCCTGTTTACATTTATCAGCATACATCAAATATCATTTAAAGTCTCGAACTGTACTTTATTCAGATCAGCACCATGATTAATGCACTCATAGTTGTATTAGAAAAAAACAGGCTTATTAACACCAGTTATCCCACTATACAGTGTTAGGTTAAGTTACAAAAGACTAAAATTGTATCTTCGGTTCATCAAACTGTTAATTTCTCAGGCCTCTAATGTTTTGTTTTTATACTTTTGCATTGACTGACAGAAAAACAAGTGTTTTGTAATAGTGTAATAGTGAAGCAATCAAAGCTGCAAACAGGAACCCAAACAGGAAAATGCCTTTACTTCTGAGCATGATGTTCACACACACTGTACTGTTTTGTAACGTCCTTAAGCATTTTAAAAGGCGCTTATAAATAAAATGTATTATTATTAGTAGTATTACTACAAGTAAAAAGTGTGAAACATTAAGAACCTGACATCACATGACCCACAATTATTTTATTTTGTGTTACATAACACAAAAGCTCCTTTATCTGGAAGTGTGTGTGTGAGTGAGACAGAGTAAGTAAAGATTTTGTTTACACGTTCAGTCTATTGTCCTGCGTCTTTGAGCACATATTTAATTTATCTGTGTCTTTGTAAAACAGAATTTTTATATTCAGATACAAACTCATAAACACCTTCTTTTAATTTTTCAGTTTTGCATAATTGTGAACACAAATGATAACAGAATTCTCAGTTTAAAATACATGTTCAATTTACATGCTAGAGCATGACAATTCTTAACAGTGAATTCTGCCTGTTAGTAATTATAATTCAAAATGTAATAATTAATTCAGAATGCTGCAGCACGAGTTCTGAGGAAGAGAGACCACATCACTCCAGTGTTAGCTTCTCTACACTGGCTTTCTGTACAGTTTAGAATTCAATGTAAAATCCTCCTCCTCACGTACAAAGTGCTTAATGATCAGGTCCCATCATATCTTAAAGATCTAGTTTCACCTTATCAGCCCAACAGATCACTTTGGTCCCAAAACACAGGCTTACTTGTGGTGTCAAGAGTCCATAAGAGTAGAATGGGAGGCAGACCCCTTAGTTACCTGGCTCCTCTCCTGTGGAACCAGCTCCGAGTGTCGGTTCAGAAGGCAGACACTCTCTGTATTTAAAGTTAAACTTAAAACCTTCCTTTTCGATAAAGCTTATAGTTAGTTAGTTTTGGCCTTGAGATAATGTATGTTGTGATTTGGTGCTATAAAAATAAAATTGAATTGAATTGAAATCAACTAACATCTAACACTTAGGATCAATAGAAGCTCTTCCCTTCAACAGCTGACATACTCAGGAGGTGTTTTGACAAAAGTGTGACAACAGGGTCTGAAAACATAGAATAGATCTAGACCCATAGATATATGTTACACACTGAATCAAGACTGAATTAAATTATAAAAAACATATAAACTATTTCTAATTTAAAATCAATGTGATTGTCCACAGCGTCACAAAACTGCAGAATCCGCTGAATCAGCAACCACAGCTCAGCTCAGTGCAGATGAGAAAGAAGACCTCACAGAACTGTGGAGAACGTCTGAGTCAGTCCAAATCTATGGTGCTTAAGGAGTCTGACCTTCCTGAAAAACCGGTACATTGAAAAGCAAACATGCTCACCACAAACATGTTCCACTGTTAACGCTGACCACAAACATGTTCCACTGTTAACGCTGACCACAAACATGTTCCACTGTTAACCCTGACCACAAACATGTTCCACTGTTAACGCTGACCACAAACATGTTCCACTGTCATACTCACCACAAACATTTTCTACTGTTAACATCCACCACAAACATGTTCCACTGTTAACGTTCACCACAAATATGTTCCACTGTAATGCTCACCACACATGTTCCACTGTTAACGCTCACCACACACATGTTCCACTTTTAAAACTCACCAAACACATTTTCCACTGTTAACGTTCACCACAAACATGTTCCACTGTAAAGCTCACCACACATGTTCCACTGTTAACACTCACCACACACATGTTCCACTGTTAACGCTCACCACACACGTTCCACTGTTAACACTCACTACACACATTTTCCACTGTTAACGTTCACCACAAACACTGCAAACATGTTTAACATTTCTTACTCGCCTGTTGTATCTATAGATCTCTCGCCATCGCAGGAATCAGTCTCAGCACAGTGTAATTGTGGGAGGAGCTACAGCATTTGAAACACTGGTAACAGCTCACTACACAATATAAAACATGTCAAGTGATAATAAAACCATTTTATTTGTATAGTACAGAATCAGAACATGATATGAGGAGCTACAGCTGTAAAGTCAAACCCAACACTTCAATTAGTGAGAGAAAAGTCTACTACTGTTGGACTACGATTATGGGTGGTGCCAACTATCTCATAGGGGTTGGAACCATATGCCTAAACTGGTTTGATGTGAAAGGAAATAATTATATCATATTATTTAGGGGAATTATAAGAGGCTAGGTGGAGAAAAGGGAGGGACAGAAAAGGGATAAATAAAAAGAGATAAAAGACAGTCCAGGGTTAGATAACAATTACATTTAGGAATTGCTGACAAGACAGAAACTGACAAGAATAATTCTATTATCACATAACAGTGTTAGTAATCATACCATCAGCACCTACTGTAACAGTTACTATGTGAATGTAATCAGTACTGTTAGTTTCTCCTGTCCAAAGCCAATACCATTATTCTTCATTCACTAACTCACTCACTCATTTTCTTCTGCTTCATCCACTAAGGGTCGTGGGGGGCACTAGTGCCTAACTCTAGCTGACATGGGGCGAGAGGCAGGGTACACCCTGGACAGATTGCCAGTCCATCACAGGGCTATTCTTCATTTATTCATAATTTTAACATTTTTGAAGCAAATCTTTTAAATCTTAAAAGGAGCAACATTTCTAAAAAATTATTATTTGAGATTTATAAAACTAAATGAAATTTGAACAATAAGCAAATGTGACAGTGTAGTGTAAATAACATTGTATAACAATGACAGGTTGTGGTCAAAAAATGAAAGGTTTTGGTTTAAAAGAACCTCTGAATTTGAAGTTTTTTCAAGATGTGAAGAATAGAAGCTAAAAACTCCCTCTGCAAAAGAAAGAAAGTAATCCTGTCTCCAGATCATTAGGATCATTAAATATTTACCCATTTTTATTGTTTTATCTTTGTTGATTTTTTCTTTAAAGAAAAACTACTCAACTTCTTTAAATGGTTCTTATTCAGATTTTGACAAAGACAGAGCAGTTAATGATGTCAAAAGATTTTCATTTAGTGGTTGAAGGTTTCAGATTTAAATTTAAATATGGAATGTAGTGTGTCTGTAATGTTCTGTGTGCGTTTTTGTGTTTCCAGGAGGACTTGAGGAGTGAACATCTGAATGTGGCTAAGATCTCAGACAGTGGTAAAAAACAGAGAAAGAACTGGACTTTGATGTGGTCAGTGTTGAAATCAGACCAACTGCTGTTTTACAAAGATAGACAACAAATGTCAGCTCTGGTACGTGTGTTTACATCCTAAAGTTATCACCACTGATGAAACTTTCTTCTTAATTCTTATATGTTTTAAATTGTACATGATTGTGCAGTGGCTCATCCTGCTGGGCATAGTGTGATTTTTCCTCTGTTCAGGGTTCTTTATCTATGCATGTGTGTTTGTGTGTGCGTGTGTGTGTGTGGGTTAGGACTAAGACTTGAAATGTGGTTAGGTTTAGTCATTAACTGGTTATAGTTAGTGATAAGGCTTTGTTTTCTTTGTCCAAATGAATGGTTAATGGAGTCCTAAGAAGAACAGTGTGTGTGTGTTGTGGTTGTGTTCACACTCAGAAACCAGATGGGAGGACAGATGTGGTTCAGCTCTGGGGAGCTGTTATCGAGTGGATTGCAGAAAAGTCTAGTAGAAAAAATGTCTTCCAGGTAACAATATAACATTAATTCAACATAGATCAACTGAAGATGAAAAGGTTTATCTCCTTACCATTTACAACCATTACAACAGATCACAACAAACACAGGAAGCGAGTACCTGATTCAAGTTGATAGTTTTTCTACTGCCAACAAATGGTATGATGCCATCAAACGGGCCATCAACTCTTCAGTAAGAAATCACTTAGCAATGCAAAATGTAACTTTTATGATCAGTGTTAAGATTCAGAACATTTCAATACAAATGCTTTTCTTTTCAGACTAATATGCGGAGATCAAACAGTACAGAGAACCTGCACAGGCACTGCTCTCTGCCTGGATATGGCTCCTCCTCCCCAAATACCAAACGATGCAATTCAGCTCACAGACGTTCCATCAGTAAGAGACATCATCACTGTTATCATCATAAAACACAAATATATTTAAATCAGTGGTATTAGTGGTGTGGTTTATTAACAATGGAACTTTTAATGTACTATCTGAAACAATGTAAGAAGCTTATACAGAGCTGTGCAAAGGTCTTAGGCCATCATTAGATTTGTTGTTTTATCAGTGTGATGATTGGTGTATTGGATGAGTATGGACCAAAAGTAGGGGAGGAAGCCAGGTCGGTTAGGAAGGAAAAAACTGTCTTTATTCACAAAACAAAATCCAAATTATACTCAGCCACAGGAAGACGAACTAAAGGTGAGGAGACTGACTGGTTGGCTGGGCAGAGGTCCCCAAGGAGAACTGAAAGGGAAAAAACGCTGCATTAAAAGCGAGCAGGAAAAAACACGGCATGCAGTGTGAGCAGAGAATAAACGCAGGTCTGACTAGTGCAGTTACCACTCTAGGAGTGAGACGCGCCGACACCTGCAGCAGCAAGGACCAAGGCCGCACAGTCAAGTCTCCTGAAAAAACCAAACACAAAAACCAACTACACAGGAAATGCAAACTAAGAACAAAATAAAGGACAGGAATCAGAGTGAACCCGGATCCTGACAATCAGTACTGTAATGACCAAACATTATTTCTCATTCACATTATTGTGTGTGATATATAACATATTTAAATGCATTTTTAAAATACTTTTTTCATCAAGTATTCAGTGTGACCCATTCTTACACTTGAACTATATCTTGACCCTATTATGTGTCAACAAATATCTGCTGTAGTTTATTCAAGACATGATGGATCATTATGCATATGCATTAAGCATATATGTCAGATATATGCACAGATTGTTCTCAAAACCTTAATCTTCATATTCATAGACATGTTCAGCAGCTCAAAGCTGAAACACAGTTCATCAGACATCACTGACAAGAACGGGGTGAAGAACAGACTGAAGAAGTTCATAAGTAGACGTCCGTCCATGAAGATGCTACAGGAGAAAGGACTCATCAAAGGTTCCATGTGGTGACCCAGTTGCCATCATGTTTTTACTCAAGCTTTTAATTAGTTACAATGAAACTAACAATTCATGTTCTACTCAGATCGAGTGTTTGGCTGCAAACTGTCAACTCTCTGTGAACGAGAAGGAACCATCGTGCCGAAGTTCGTTCAAATGTGTTTGGACACAGTCGATAAACGAGGTGTGTTCACTGACTACTAAAGAAATTCAAGATTCCTTTATTGTCATTCAAACATAAACATCACAGATGCACTGTTGAACGAGATTATGATGCATTGGCCACAGAAAAAACAGTCTGGATAAGCACCGAATAAGAAGAAAGAATAAAAGAATAAAAGAGTAAATCTAAGTGTTGGGGCAAAAACAACAAAAACTAATACATGTAGCTCCAGTACAGACATGTGACTGCTGTACAGCGATGTAACATTAGTACAGCCATGTAACATTAGTACACACATGTACCAGCAGTACAGACATGTAACTACAGTGCAGCCACGTAACTGCAGCACAGACATGTAACATTAGTACAGCCATGTAACATTAGTACAGACATGTGACTGCTGTACAGACACGTAACTGCAGTACAGACATGTACCACTGGTACAGACATGTAACTACAGTACAGACATGTAACAGAACAGATATGTAACATCAGTACAGTGATGTAACATTAGTACAACCATGTAACTGCAGTACAGCCATGTAACTGCAGTACAGACATGTAACATCGGTACATTTATGTAACTACAATACAAACATGTAACATTAGTACATACATGTAACATCAGTATAGGCATGTGACATCAGTACAGTCACTTTAGTACAGAACTGTAACTGCTAACATTAGTAAAGACCTTTAACTGCAGTACAGACATGTAACTTTAGTATAGCCATATAACTGCAGTACAGACATGTAACATTAGTACATACATGTAACATCAGTACAGGCATGTGACATCAATACAGCCATGTAACTGCAGTACAGACATGTACCACTGGTGCAACCATGTAACTACAGTACAGCCATGTAACATTAGCACAGACATGTAACATTAGTACAACCATGTAACTGCATTACAGCCATGTAACATGAGTACAGTAATGTAACATTAGTATAGTCATGTACAAATATGTAGTGTCAGTGTGCACAAATAGAGACAGATTGTTTATTTTCAGGTTTGGAAGTCAACGGTATTTACAGAGTCAGTGGAAATTTGGCCACTATCCAGAAACTACGCTTTATCGTCGATCAAGGTTTGAGAAAAAATAATGTTTTCCTTCTGTAAAAACCAAATTAATTTCAACTTACCTTAAAAGTACTGAACTAAACTGTACTAAGCTTGACTATTTGAAACCAGCACTGGATAACTGGAATAAATTTTAAACTAACTGAGCTTAACTGATACTAACCTGAACTATCCTAAACTAACTAAACTTTACTAATCTGAACTAACCAGGTTTTGTTTTCTTAAAAATACCAAACAACAATAATGGGAGATACACTCCCTGGCCAAAAAAGTTCGCCACCAAAAACAAAAGGTCACACACTAATATTTGGTTGAACCGCCTTTAGCTTTGATTACGGCACACGTTTGCTGTGACATTGTTTCTACAATGTCACAAGATTTATTTCTGTCCAGTGTTGCATTCATTTTTCACCCAGCTCTTGTACTGATGATGGGTGTTGGGCCACTGCCTTCTCCAGCACATCCCAAAGATTCTCAATGGGGTAAAGGTTTTGGACTCTGTGGTGGACACATCTGTGTGAAAATGATGTCTCATGCTCCCTGAACCACTCTTTCACAATTTGAGCCTGATGAATCCTTTCATCTTGGAATATGAAGAAAAAATCCATTAATGGAATAACCTGGTCATTTAGTATATTCAGGTAGTCAGCTGACCTCATTTTTTGGACACATAATGTTGCTGAACCTAGATCTGACTACCTGCAGCAAGATCATTGCACTGCCCCCACAGGCTTGTACAGTAGACCATAGGTATGATAGGTGCATCACTTCATCTGCCTTTCTTCTTACCCTGATGCTCCCATCACTCTGGAACAGGGTAAATCTGGACTCATTAGACCACATGACCTTCTTCCACTGCTCCAGAGTCCAATCTATATGCTCCCTAGCAAATTGAAGTCTTTTTGGCCGCACTGATTAGTGGTTTTCTTAAGGCTACACAGCTGTTCGGTACCAATCCATTGAGTTCCCTTCAGATTGTGTGTGTGGAAATGCTCTTACTTTCACTATTAAACATAGTCCTGAGTTCTACTGTTGTTTTTCTTCCATTAGATTTTGCCGATCACGATCATTCAGGATTTTTTTCTAGCTACATTTCTTCCTTCAAGACGATGGTTCCCCACTATCCTTCCATAATACGTTGGACAGTTCTTAACCCAATTTTAGTAGTTTCTACAATCTCCTTAGATATTTTCTCTGCTTGATGCATGCCAATGATTTGACCCTTGTCAAACAGACTAACATCTTTTCAACAACCATAGGCTGTGTCATTCTACATGGTTGTTTAAGAAATGAGAAGCTACTCATTGCATTAGTTGGGGTTAAATAATTTGTTGTCATCTGAAAGATAATCACCCATGCACTAAATATCCAATAGGAGGCTCTTACCTGTTTGTTTAATTAAATCTAGGTGGCAACTTTTTTTGGCCAGGCAGTGTATTAGTAAATCAGTAACATTCATGTGATCTCCCTTTATCCTCCGGTACCATGTGACTCTATATGGCCCCTTGGACACTGATGAACAGAGGAGGAGCTGGACCTGGACCAGTGTCAATGGGATGACGTGCATGTCATCACAGGAGCTCTGAAGATGTTTTTCCGCGAACTTCCAGAGCCACTATTTCCATTTAGCTTCTTTCAGTCATTTGTGGATGTCATCAGTGAGTCAAGTTTTCAATGTTTACTTAGTTCAGCTCGGGGTGATGCTACTGAGCCAGAGGGTGGGGCAAAAGATGAAGCTGCAGACAACCCCTTCTGGTTTGTAATATTAGAGGCAGAAAAGACAGTAATAATTTGGACAGTGATACTGGACAAATTACATGCATATGTAAAAGCTGTATCTAAACAAGTGTTTGTGTTGTCTCACTGAACAGAGATCAAAGATTTCAAACAAAAAGTTCAGGCTTTGAAGAAACTGATCCATGAGCTGCCAAGAGTCAACCAGGAAACTATGAAGCTGCTGTTCATGCATCTGAAAAGGTACAGAGAGAGACAGACAAGCAGACAGTTTCAGGTTTTGTTGACTCGTGTCCAGAGCAAGTTTCCTTTAAACCTTGTCTTTATCGGAGAAAGGGCCAGTTTGAGAGTTGAACTTTATTGAATGAAGACGACATAGTAATTTAGGGCCATGACTTGTGGTGGATGATGGGAAGCATCATATACTTAATTCTCCCTCTCATTTCTTTTACAAGATGTGATCATATATATTATATATTATATATATGTGTGTGTGTTTGTTTTTCACTCTTTCCCAGAGTTTTGGGCTTTTCCAAGAAGAACCTGATGTCCATTCAAGGCATTGCGATTGTGTTTGGCCCGACACTGATGTGGCCCGAGTTGGAAGCAGGAAACATGGCTGTCAATATGATCTTTCAGAACCAGATCGTGGAGTTAGTCCTCAGCGAGAGTCCAGAAATCTTCAATACAGAACTGAAATGACAAATAAAAAGAAAAGAAAAAAATGTTCCTAGTATTTTGTTGTTTTATACTTTATTGCTCATTTGGTGAATATTGTAACAATTTAAATGTAAACATCACAGTTTGGTTAACATGTGGTTAACATGTCCAGTTTTACACAAATATTTTAATGTTTTGGATAATAAAAGAGAGATTCAGAGAGAAAACAACAGCCGTTGGTCTACAATTTGATAAAAATGAGCGTAAAGAATCATGCTAATGTCTCAATGAGGTAAGTATTTCATAACTATAAATACTAATGTAAGGATAGATAATATAGGATATTAAGTAATAACAAATTTAAAAACAATATTATTACAGGAACATTTGTTCAGATGGCAAAACTTTGTTTATTCTTTTGTAAAAACAACAAATGGTCACGCGGCAGAGTAGTGGCTCACACTGTTGCCTTACAGCAGAAATTCCCAGGTACGTGACCCAATCTGTGTGAAGTTAGCATGTTCTCCCTGTTTATGTGTGTTTATGTCTTTTCTCCAGTTTCCTCACACAATTCCAAAACATTCAGAGGTTAATATTGACCAACGGTGTGAATGTGAGAGTGAATGGATGTTTGTCTCTGTGTGTTTGACCTGTGATGGACTGGTGACCCTTTCACCCTATGTTAGCTGGGATTGGCTCCAGCTCCCCTGTGAGCATCATGTAGAGGAAAAAAAAGGGTTGGAAAATGAATGAATGAATATCAACAAACATAAAACATGAGGAAGATTTAACAAAGTTTATTACATCATAATTAACACGATTCATAGACTTGACACAAAAATCCCTGATCACGTTCAAAAAGTAACATCTATATCAATACAATATTAATGTCAACCATAGAAACACCACATGTCACATGTTCATGTGTGATTAACTGATGCTAAACACCTTATGATTGGCTGCGAGCAGGTGCTCAAAACAACACTGATGTATTTACTCGTCATTGTAAACAATATATTTAATACATTATACATGTGTGATGGTCAGTCATTACATTACACAACACAGACATACGGACACTAGTACATAAATACTACACACCAATGGAATAAAAACTGTAATGTAGAAAAGTGTGTAGAAATAAAAGAATAAGAAACAAAGTCACTGTAAAATAAAAATCCACCTTTACAATGTTTGGTAACATAGTAACAAATATTTTTTTGTTTAATATTCAGTTTATCTTAATTCAACATTAAATGTTAACTTAACCTGCCTGTGTGTGTGTATGTGTGTGTGTTAGGGTCAGAGGTCAGTATGGAGGATCATTAAAAATTAGAACAATTTGATCATGCCCGCTTCTTGGTTTCAATGTCGTCAGGTCTTGAAAGTTTGAATGATAACATGAAACAAAGAAACAATCTCATGCTCTCCTGCACTGACTGACTGATGAGACTCATGAAAAACATCCATGGGCTCCTTGTGTGTTTAAGTATGAGAGAGTCTTTTATACATTACACTAACAGATTACTGAAAAAAAGAATTGTTTACTCTTTCCCCTCACTGGTACAGCCTTTTGTCACTCTCTTGTCCAGATGTTTTGTCCCAGAGTCTGTAACTCTGTAACCCCCCCCACACACACATACACGCGCACACACACACCTGTCTCTAACAGTGAGAAACAGAAAAAGCAGTGTGTTTTAAAGTTGTCCTTTTTCATGAACAGTTAATGATACAGACAAAATGTTTGGCTTGTGAGCATCAGGAGGCTTTCAGGAGTGCCCACTTTTAAAATTCTGAAAAACCGGTGTGAATTCATAGGCAGTTGCGAATCAGTTATGTGAATATCTGCACAGTAACAGGCTGTTTGAAGATTTCCAGTCAGGATTTAGATTACGCCATAGCACAGAAACAGCCCTAAGTTACCAACGACCTCCTCTTGGCCTTAGATAATGGTCTGGTCTCTATACTTGTCCTGTTAGATCTTAGTGCTGCATTTGACACCATTGATCATAAAATTCTACTGCAGAGACTGGAGCAGACTTTGGGGATCTCAGGTACTGCCCTCTGCTGGTTTCAGTCATACTTATCTGATAGATTCCAGTTTGTACATGTTAATGACAATGACCCATTGCAGACAAAAGTTAATGATGGAGTTCCACAGGGCTCAGTTCTTGGGCCTATACTTTTTACCTAATATATGCTTCCTTTAGGAAACATTATTAGAAAGCACAACACACACTTTCATTGTTATGCAGATGATACACAACTTTATTTATCAATGAGGCCGGAAGAAATAAATCAGGTTGTTCAACTCCAGGAATGTCTCAAAGACATTAAGTACTGGATGACCTGTAACTTCCTACTTCTAAACTCAGACAAAACTGAGGTTATCATACTCGGCCCTAAACACCTTAGAGACAAACTTTCTGACCATATTGTCACTTTAGATGACATCACCATGGCGTCTAGTTCCACTGTAAGGAACCTTGGAGTTATTTTTTGACCAGGATATATCATTTGACTCACATATTAAACACATTTCCAAAACAGCCTTCTTCCACCTGCGGAACATTATGAAAATTAGAAACATTTTATCCTTAAAGGACGCTGAAAAACTAGTTCATGCTTTTGTTACATCAAGATTAGATTACTGTTACTCACTACTATCCGGATATTCTATTAGGTCAGTTAAAACTCTTCAGTTAATTCAAAATGCTGCAGCACGAGTTCTAACAGGAACTAGTAAGAGAGACCACATCACCCTTCTCTACACTGGCTCCCTGTACAGTTTAGAATTCAATTTAAAATCCTCCTCCTCAC
>JAFBJR010000746.1:94930-118010 GCA_016785285.1 Brachirus orientalis | reverse complement strand
CTAAAATCAGCTTTTCCTTGTGCTCTGCTGGCGGCCATTTTGTGTCAGATACAAAATGGCTGACTCTGTTAGTCCCTCATACAAACTCACAACTAATCCTCCCACACCAAAGTCTGGTCTCTACTCCAGCTGTTTTTATTGTAAAAGTGAAGAATGTGGACAGATGCTGTTGGAGACAGGCTAACAGGCTAACATGTTAGCACAGATCCAGAGAGACGGCGTGAAGAAGACAGAGCGAGGGCAAAAAAACACAAGCTACAGATTTACATCATGGAATCAGACCAGATTTACGTATGCTACATTATGCTACATTATGCTAATGCAACACTTACCCCAGGGCTGGCCCTAACCAATTTGGCGCCCTAGGCAAGATTTTAGGTGGTGTCCCCCCTGCATCGCAGTAAATTCCACTGCCAGTTTACATGTACTCACGCAAGAAACTGAATAGCTTTGTCTCTGACATTTTCTTTTATTTTTAGAGAAACAATGAAAACCGTTAACAATAAGATAATAAATTAGAAATAAATAAAACAAAAAATGTAATCTAAATAGCCTACGCAAATTCTAAATACAATATAAATAAGGCACTGCACAAAATAAGATATTAAAGAAACCAGTATTGGCACAACAAATGACAAGGATTTAAATAACTGCACAGTTTGTATTGAGTATACGTGCACGTATAATTAACTATGTCACAAAAAAGAAATTTTACAGAGGCCTCTAGTGGTGCTTTTTAATACTGCATTATCGGAATGACAAACTACACCACTACCTAGTTAATCTCACATCACCTGCTACAGTTTTACTCTCCTAGTCCTTCTTGCAGCAATTTGAAACGGACCTCTGTGAACTAACCCTGTTCGTACCTCATCAGTGAGAGGAGATGGCCAGTCAGCAGGGTCATTGGTGCAGCCTTTATTCCTGATGCTGCATCACTGGGTTCTTCTGAGGTGGAGGCAACAGGAGGATCACTTGATGCTGTTGAAGTGGCGATGACTGTAGATGGCCCAGGATTTGCAGGAGTTGGGTTTAGATATTTCAACAGCACATCTGAAGAGAGAAGAGGAGTCAGTGACATCGTCGGGTGTTAGAGTCTAATAATGAAAGATAATTCCAAGAATAAAAATGAAAAACCTAAGAGATGCATGACTTTCACTATGCCGTACATGTATAATATACAAGGCAAATTTTGTCTGATATGCAAATTAGATTAGATTCAATCTTATTATCATTACAGTGAAACTTTCTGACCATATTGTCACTTTAGATGACATCACCATGGCGTCCAGTTCCACTGTAAGGAACCTTGGAGTTATTTTTGACCAGGATATATCATTTGACTCACATATTAAACACATTTCCAAAACAGCCTTCTTCCACCTGCGGAACATTATGAAAATTAGAAACATTTTATCCTTAAAGGATGCTGAAAAACTAGTTCATGCTTTTGTTACATCAAGATTAGATTACTGTAACTCACTACTATCCGGATGTTCTATTAAGTCGATTAAAACTCTTCAGTTAATTCAAAATGCTGCAGCACGAGTTCTAACAGGAAGTGGTAAGAGAGACCACATCACCCCAGTGTTAGCTTCTCTACACTGGCTCCCTGTACAGTTTAGAATTCAATTTAAAATCCTCCTCCTCACGTACAAAGCACTTAATGATCAGGCCCCATCATATCTTAAAGATTTAATTTCACCTTACCAGCCAAACAGATCACTTCGGTCCCAAAACGCAGGTTTACTTGTAGTTCCCAGAGTCCATAAAAGTAGAATGGGAGGCAGAGCCTTTAGTTACCAGGCTCCTGGACATCAACCTTCCATAAAACATGAATATTCAATGATACATGTGAACGCTCCTCAGGACATCACCTTTAAAAAGAAAAGGTGCTTCAGTCTCTATAACTTAGCTGGATCATCATCAACAATTATTAACCAAAGTAACTCGTCACTAGTTAGTGTAAAGTGAAGGACTTGGTTGGAAACATTCACTCTGGTGTAACATTCATTAGACCAGAAACATTTAATACAAGACCTCAAAGCTTCAAACTAACAATATCTATTTAGTCCAGTGTGATCTGGAGCGCCTCATTGAGGCCATTCACTCATATTGCAGGTGAACATTCATTTGGAATGGGAGGAGTTTTGAAGGCAGGTCACTACAAGAGGATTTCACACAGTAAAGTCACAAAACAACACATTTGAACTTAGTGATGGAGGCAGCAGTGGATCAGCAGCTCCTGTGTCCCTGTGAGCTAAAATCACTGGTTTTCTCTATGGACTTTGGTGTGGGAGAGTGACTGGTTTACAAACTTCACTTTCTTCACTTTCCTGTTGGAAAAGTCTGTCTAACAGTGAGATAAAGACGTGAACATGTTCTGAAGATATCGTACAATTCATCTGACATAGACTTTATTACCCGAGTCTTTTGTTAAGAGGCTAAAATCAGCTTTTCCTTGTGCTCTGCTGGCGGCCATTTTGTGTCAGTTACAAAATGGCTGACTCTGTTAGTCCCTCATACAAACTCACAACTAATCCTCCCACACCAAAGTCTGGTCTCTACTCCAGCTGTTTTTATTGTAAAAGTGAAGAATGTGGACAGATGCTGTTGGAGACAGGCTAACAGGCTAACATGTTAGCACAGATCCAGAGAGACGGCGTGAAGAAGACAGAGCGAGGGCAAAAAAACACAAGCTACAGATTTAAATCATGGACTCAGACCAGATTTACCAAGAGCTATGTATGCTACAATATGCTAACGCAACACTTACCCTTCCAGTGACAATAGCGCCATCTTTAGACTCCAGAGTTGAATGATTGTGTCCATTTGTTTCCCTCCAGGCTCTTGTAAACTTTCAGTGTCTCTCTGGACTAAGACACAGGGACGTTCCTCATGAAGATGACGATGTCCTGCAGCTCTGGAATCATGTCCTCTCCACCTGTTTACCAACTCATAAAAAGCACAGATCAGATATATTTACTCTGTCAAGTTTTCTGCGACATATCGGTCGATCGCCGAGGATTTAAAGTGACAGTGAACTCTGACAGGTTGAACCCAGCATCGGTCCATTTCCTGCCAACATGACGGTTCATAGAAACCCAGTCATGTGATGTCCACAGTTTATATACAATAACTGTGACAAGAACACAGACACTTTTTCATCAAATAAAGCAGCGAGTAACAAGTGTGCTAACTGAAGCTAACAAGAGTCAACTGATATTTGAGACATGAATGACACACACAGACGCGTCATGATTCTTCACACTGATGTTTATCACTTTGTTCTGAAGCAGCTGAAAATGTTGCAAGTTCTTCACAAACTGTGATGAACAGATTTGAACTGTGGGGGGCAGCATTACACCTCTCTGCGTAATGGCACCTGCCCTTTATTAGGAGAAGAAGACGTTGACGTGGACATCTCTGTATAAAGTAAAGTTCAGGGAGCCTGTGAAGATGTCTCCACAGACATGGCTTATGCTAACCTAAGCTAAGCTAACAGCAGCTTTGATAGAAAATGCTCACTCGTCTACACTTTCTTTCCTTTATTCACATTCAAAACATTCACATATCAGCGGATAGAAAACAATATTTACAGTGTGAGCTCATGAGGGAAGCTCCATGGTCGTCATAGCAACCAGGACAAATTATCTGATTCTCTCAGGAACGACGTCGTAGCTTCAGCACAAACAGTTTTATGAGATGACTCTTTGTTGTGATCAGCTGACCATAAACCAGACCATGTGACATGTGGACGACATCATAATCCCGTTGTCTTCAGATTTGTCCCTGTCGTATCGTGATGAAGCAGCACAACGTTCAGCGACTCTTTAAACAGAGTTACAGTTGTTTTGCGCAGTAACATCCGCCACAGCTAAGTGGCGCCGTCGTCTACTGGGACGATTTGGAAGACTTTTATTTTGGAGAGTCAACCGGTGCCGTGACTGCTGGACTCGAACACGCCCTTCTTAAAGAACGGCGAGAACTCGCAGACGGCGTGTTTGGACAGATGGCGACCGCCATCTGCGTCGTTTCTGAGCGGAGAGCTGGAGGACGACATCATCACCCGGAACAAGTTCCTCAGGTAACGCTGAAAAAACAAGCAAACAGACGAGATCATGTGACCTGCCTCTCTGACTTTTCTGACACGCGTGTGTTAATAAAGTTTGAAATGTCTTGCCTCCAGGTGAGTGCGGCGCTCGGCGACCATTCGCTCGTCTCGGTTTCCAAACAGCTTCTTTGGCGGGAACTCGAGAGCTGCCAGCTGAAACGGCACAAAGGTTAGTGACACGACAGCTACAGACATGTGACCTTTGACCTTCAGGACGCTCAGATGTGGGCTCACCTCTGGATATTTCAGTTTCAGAGTGCGATGCATTTCCCGGAAGCGACTGTAGCGTCGGAACACAGTCCACGTATCGTCCAACACGGTCATCTGAAACAATTCAACATGTCAGTGGAAAGCCCCCTGCTGTCCCCCCCCCCCGATGTTGAAGATATTTAACAGAGGATTCTTTTAAAACCTGTTTTATGTTCATGATTGTCATTTTTATACTGATTTACCTGTAATAATCCTGACCATTACTCTCACCGATTCTTCTCTAGTTACAGTGGAAGGTGGTGCAGAGCTGTGAGACTCTCACCTCACCACCAGAGGGCAGACTCCTCTCATTAAACTAACTGTAAATGTTTGACAAACTGTGACATCAGTTAGCTTCTTCACTGTGATGCTAACAGCAACCACACATCTAAACATAAGCAGAGTTAGCTTCTTCACTGTGATGCTAACAGCAGCCACACATCTAAACATAAGCAGAGTTAGCTTCTTCACTGTGATGCTAACAGCAGCCACACATCTAAACATAAGCAGAGTTAGCTTCTTCACTGTGATGCTAACAGCAGCCACACATCTAAACATAAGCAGAGTTAGCTTCTTCACTGTGATGATAACAGTAGCCACACATCTAAACATGAGTATTAGCTTCTTCACTGTGATGCTAACAGCAGCCACACATCTAAACATAAGCAGAGTTAGCTTCTTCACTGTGATGCTAACAGTAGCCACACATCTAAACATAAGCAGAGTTAGCTTCTTCACTGTGATGCTAACAGCAGCCACACACCTAAACATGAGTATTAGCTTCTTCACTGCGATGCTAACAGCAGCCACACGCCTAAACATGAGTATTAGCTTCTTCACTGCGATGCTAACAGCAGCCACACACCTAAACATGAGTAGTAGCTTCTTCACTGTGATGCTAACAGCAGCCACACATCTAAACATGAGTATTAGCTTCTTCACTGCGATGCTAACAGTAGCCACACATCTAAACATGAGTATTAGCTTCTTCACTGCAATGCTAACAGCAGCCACACACCTAAACATGAGTATTAGCTTCTTCACTGCGATGCTAACAGTAGCCACACATCTAAACATGAGTATTAGCTTCTTCACTGCGATGCTAACAGCACCCACACACCTAAACATGAGTATTAGCTTGTTCACTGCGATGCTAACAGCAGCCACACACCTAAACATGAGTATTAGCTTCTTCACTGCGATGCTAACAGTAGCCACACATCTAAACATGAGTATTAGCTTCTTCACTGCGATGCTAACAGCACCCACACACCTAAACATGAGTATTAGCTTCTTCACTGCGATGCTAACAGCAGCCACACACCTAAACATGAGTAGTAGCTTCTTCACTGCGATGCTAACAGCAGCCACACACCTAAACATGAGTATTAGCTTCTTCACTGCGATGCTAACAGCAGCCACACGCCTAAACATGAGTATTAGCTTCTTCACTGCGATGCTAACACACACCTAAACATGAGTAGTAGCTCGTTCACTGCGATGCTAACAGCAGCCACACACCTAAACATGAGTAGTAGCTTCTTCACTGCGATGCTAACAGCAGCCACACACCTAAACCACACCTAAACATGAGTAGTAGCTTCTTCACTGCGATGCTAACAGCAGCCACACACCTAAACATGAGTATTAGCTTCTTCACTGCGATGCTAACATCATTGTGATGACTTTGTCTCTCTCTCTGTCCTCATCTTCATCATTATTTCTCTCCCACCTTCTGGCCTCCCTTCACTGGCTCCCAGTGTGTTATAGGGTGGATTTCAAAATCCTTTTATTTGTGTACAAATGTCTAAATAGTCTTGCTCGGCCTCACCTCTCTGACCTGCTGCAGCCATATGTGCCGGTGTGGTCTCTAAGATCAGCTGATCAGCTGCTCTTAGTTGTACCTAAATCACAGCTGAAGCTTAGGGGGGATCGGGTTTTGCAGTTGCAGCTCCTAAGTTGTGGAATGGACTGTTATTACACATTAGACAGGCCCCTTCACTGTCAAACTTTAAATGCATTTGAAACAGTGTGAGTCTGTGGTTCTGCATTGTTGGTGACTGGTTGGCTGGACTCACTTTATGTTTTTAATTCTTCTCTTAAAGCACATTTTTCCTCCTTGGCTTTTAACTCCGTTTGAGATGTTGACTTTTACTGTTTTATTGTTTCACTGTCTGTACCATCCTCCTCTCTGTCGTCTTATCTTTTCTCTCTCTGTAATATTTGATGTTTACAATCTGCTGAACTTGTCTCTGTACATGTGACACCTACTGCACGTCTGTCCGTCCTGACGACAGACAGAGGGACGTGTCTGTCCTGACGACAGACAGAGGGACGCGTCCGTCCTGATGGAGGGACGCGCCCGTCCTGACAGACAGAGGGACGTGTCCGTCCTGACAGACAGAGGGACGTGTCCGTCCTGACGGAGGGACGTCCTGACAGACAGAGGGACGTGTCCGTCCTGACGGAGGGACGCGTCCGTCCTGACGACAGACAGAGGGACGCGTCCTTCCTGACAGACAGAGGGACGCGTCCGTCCGAGGGACGCGTCCGTCCTGACAGACAGAGGGACGCGTCCTTCCTGACAGACAGAGGGACGCGTCCGTCCTGACAGACAGATCCCTCCTCTGTGTTTCTTCCTGAGGTTTCTCCCATTTTTTTCCCTGTAAAAGGGTTTTTTCTGTGGAGTTCGTCCTCACTCGATGTGAGGGTCAAAGGTCAGAGGGTGTCACTTGCTGTACAGACTCTAAAGCCCTTTGAGGCAAATTGTGTCTGTGATACTGGTCTATAGAAATGTTTGTCCTCATGTCTGTGGACAGCACTTTGGTCAACTGTGTTGTTTTAAAGTGCTTTATAAATAAAGTTGGATTGGATTGGATTGCAAACACGTGATGCTGCTCAGATCTTTGGGAGGCACCTCTTTTCTAACCAAGTGTCGGGATCCAGGCTCACGCTTCTTCCTGTCCCTTATGCTGTTTTATTGTGTTGTTTCCTGCTCTGCTGGTCCTCTGTTTTCCCTCGTTTTCAGGTGGCTTGACTAGGCTGCAGGGTGGAGTCGCCCTCGCCGCACCTGCTGCTCGTTTCAGTGATTGGAGCCTCACCGCTTTTATGCCTCCTGGTCCTTGCAGCAGGTGTTAGTGCGTAACCCAGTTTGAGCGGTATCATGCCCATTCTCTCTTTTGCACTCTCGTCTTCTGTAACACATGTTTTTGCTCTTGCCTCCCTAATCATAGTTTTTTCCTTTTTTCCCCACTTACTCTGGAGATCGACATCCTGCAGCCAGCCAAGTCACCTCGCCTTTTGTTACTTGCCTTTTCCAGTCTGCCATTCTTTCCTTTGTTAATTAATAAACCCATTTCGCATTTTTTTACCTGGTCTGCTCCCGCCTATCCTTGGGGTCCTACGTTGTCCGTCACTATTCATAACACCAAGGCTTCAGCTCTGGACAAGAGGTTTTCTTCTCGGCGCAGCGTTATCAGCAGGTTCTCAGATTCTTCTGCTGAGTTTAGCTTGAACTTTGGGCAGCCACACATCTAAACATAAGCAGAGTTAGCTTCTTCACTGTGATGCTAACAGCAGCCACACATCTAAACATAAGCAGAGTTAGCTTCTTCACTGTGATGCTAACAGCAGCCACACATCTAAACATAAGCAGAGTTAGCTTCTTCACTGTGATGCTAACAGCAGCCACACATCTAAACATAAGCAGAGTTAGCTTCTTCACTGTGATGCTAACAGCAGCCACACATCTAAACATAAGCAGAGTTAGCTTCTTCACTGTGATGCTAACAGCAGCCACACATCTAAACATAAGCAGAGTTAGCTTCTTCACTGTGATGCTAACAGCAGCCACACATCTAAACATAAGCAGAGTTAGCTTCTTCACTGTGATGCTAACAGCAGCCACACATCTAAACATAAGCAGAGTTAGCTTCTTCACTGTGATGCTAACAGCAGCCACACATCTAAACATAAGCAGAGTTAGCTTCTTCACTGTGATGCTAACAGCAGCCACACATCTAAACATAAGCAGAGTTAGCTTCTTCACTGTGATGCTAACAGCAGCCACACATCTAAACATAAGCAGAGTTAGCTTCTTCACTGTGATGCTAACAGCAGCCACACATCTAAACATAAGCAGAGTTAGCTTCTTCACTGTGATGCTAACAGCAGCCACACATCTAAACATAAGCAGAGTTAGCTTCTTCACTGTGATGCTAACAGCAGCCACACATCTAAACATAAGCAGAGTTAGCTTCTTCACTGTGATGCTAACAGCAGCCACACATCTAAACATAAGCAGAGTTAGCTTCTTCACTGTGATGCTAACAGCAGCCACACATCTAAACATAAGCAGAGTTAGCTTCTTCACTGTGATGCTAACAGCAGCCACACATCTAAACATAAGCAGAGTTAGCTTCTTCACTGTGATGCTAACAGCAGCCACACATCTAAACATAAGCAGAGTTAGCTACTAGTTGAAATTTTTTGACAGGAAAAATTAATGACAGATTTTTATAGTGTTGTGGTTTTATTACACATTTTCCCATTGTTTGTGAATGGGTGAGTAAATGAGCGGTCAGCTGTGGGAGTGGCTGCTGACCTGTCCAGGTGACCCCTGTGACTCCGCCCACTGTCACATGAACTCACCTTCACCTCAAACTCAAAGTGCTCGTCCTTCCCCTGTCCACGGAGGACGTAACGAGGAATGCTAACTTTAACGGGCTCCTGGACGCCGTGGACACTCGTCCCGAGAGAACGACAGACCAAGTGCTGCAGAGGAAGTCAACGAGAGAAAAAAAAACAAAAACACAAAAACAGGAAGACAAGAAAAAGGTGAAGAGTAAAGGTTTGTTGTGATTTACTTTCTGAACTTGATTTTAGCACAAAATGATTTTAATGATGCACAAACAATAACAAATCAAACATAATTATTTATTGTTTTATTTTAAAACCCATACGACACATTATGTCAATATTATTCGAAATTATAATCATTTGTACGTCACAAATTATAATAAATTATATAATTCTAATCATTTGTGCATTAAGTCGTCACAGCAGTTACTTTCAATATCAATCAATATGATCAAAAAATTAATACGCTTAATCAGACATTTACCGTCTACAGTTACAGGAAAACTTCATCTATTCACTGTAATTATACAGAAAAACAAAAAACTAGTCTTGATAAGAAAAACCTTTCAAGCATTTTACATTAGAATTATGAGCTAAAAATAAAAACAAAACTATGAGATAAATTGAAGATATTAGGTAAAGAGTCACAGCTCTGACATCGTCATAATAAAAGTTTTATCTCATATTTTCTCATCATGTTGAAATTTCATAATTTTGCTGAAAAATAAAAAAATTCCCTCCTTTTTCTGTCAGAAACTGGAACATTTTTAAAAAATCGTTGGCTGTCGATGATTTAATTTGTGAAACGCTAAAATAACCGGAGTGCGTGACGATGATGATGAGGAGGAAGAGGAGGACGTCGAGTGGTTGGTCTGTCGTCGATGTCACTCAGGTGCACAGATGATTCATCAGCATCACAACTTCTGACGTACAACCAAAGCACAACCTCCAGGATCTGCACTGCCCTCTGCTGTCAGAGGAGAGAACGTCGTCAGCCGAGCTCAGTCCAGGCTCCGCCTTCTGCTCCTCTGGTGGTTTGAGAGTTGAAAACCCGACTTCTACGACCAGGCAGCCGTCTTTGTGCTTAACAACCAGGCATCTGATGTCCGATCGCTTGCGGACCTCGAGTCCATGAAACTGGGGCTGGACCGGGACCAGACTGGAGCCTCGCGGCACCGGGTGAAAGACGCCGTCTTCACAGAGAAGAGCTACATGAGTGTCGGTCAGGAGGAACTGAGAGATGGCTTCCTGCTGGCTCGAGTTCATGACCTTGACACTTGTGTAGAGCAGAGGACAAATGTTAGCCAGCGACGGCCTGCTGAGGTCATCCATGTTGCCATGGACGATGTAGAGCAAGTCTGTGAGGACCCGTTTGAACCTGGAGGTGACATGAAGGCCGCAGCCCACCATGATGTCTGGAACATCAGACATCCAGTTCAGAGAGAGGACCATGAGGTCGTCAGAGAGCAACGGGTGACTTTCAGTCTCTTCACAGAACCTTCCTGGAGCAACGGCCTCCAGTAAGGCCTTACAGAACTCCTGGGTGAGATCTTTGCTGTAGGTGAAGACGACCAAGACTGCATCTTCAGAGCAGCTGAGGAGGCGCACATGCTGTCCTGCCAAACTGACCTCGATCTTTGTGATCTCACTCAGATTAATGTGATGAAGAAGGGCCAAGGTGTCCACAGAATCAGTTCCAGTTGAAACTACCGTTAAATCCTTCTTTGACACAAGCAAGCAGCCAGGTTTTGGAACGGGCTGCTGACCGTTTGCTGTTTTGACCCAGAAGACGCTCAGGTATTTGCTAACTTGGATTTGCGGAGACAGAGAGTCCAACTTCTCCATCATCTCAGAGATGGAACTCGCCTGCAGCCGGGACAGAAGTGGTGGCAGCTCGAACAGCCTTTGGTGAAAAACTGGAGGCCTCGTGTTTTTGGACGAGGACACTGATCCTGCGGGCCATGCAGTGATGCCCACAGTCACAGACCTGTGGGTTTTCTGAGGTGGACTGAGGACGTGATCCCTCCATGGTTGACTCAAACATTCTGACAGTGGCATCAGCGGTAGTTCTTTGGACACCATGGTGACATAGCGAGAGAGAGCGACCTTCATTTCACTCACTCCCACTTTCTGGATTATGTCCCGTGTGTCCTGTAGCTTCCTTCCTGCGTCTTTGTACAAGTCAGACAGTTTCCCAACTAAATATCCCAAATGGTAACTCCTGTTTGTTGCCACTCTCTCATCTTTGCTCTCAGTTTCTGGCTTTCTTTGACCTTTAGCACATTCCTCCATCTTTTCCTTCGCAGTGATGCAACCACCAACAGAGTTCTGCGACTCTACTGAGTGATTAATGACAAGTTCTGTGACTTCTTTTGTCCCCAGGTCAAATGTTTGGTTGAGAGCACCGGAACCAATGTTGAGGACAAACTCCTTTTCTCCATCTTCAGCGTGATGGCAGACAGAAGGGTTTCTTTCTGTTGTAGTGATCTCCTGGCTGTCCTCGGTGTTTACAGAATGGTTAAGTTCATTGACAGCTCTGGCAGCCTCTTCTCCAAGAGGAATGTTGGCTCCTCCTTGCAAACACGTGATGCTGCTCAGATCTTTGGGAGCCACCTCTTTTCTAACCAAGGCTTCAGCTCTGGACAAGAGGTTTTCTTCTCGGCGCAGCGTTATCAGCAGGTTCTCAGATTCTTCTGCTGAGTTTAGCTTGAACTTTGGAGCAGATTTTGCTTGGTGATCCTTTGTGGACAGGAAGTTAAGCCCTGGTGCACTCTCTCTCTGTGTGCACAAGGGGAGGGGGTGTGTCTGTGACTACATCATCAACAAGGATGTGAAAACTCTTTGAATTAGTCCATAATTCACCCCAATGAGAATTACAGATCCTGCATCACCAGGTGCACGGGTGTGTTGGAGTGATTCAAAATCAACAGTGTGAAGAGGTTAGACATGCAAATCAGGAGGACGGCATAACAAATGCAGTGTTTCCATCATGGTACGGTTCGGTTTGGTCCAGTGTGCTACCGTTTGGAACGGTAAAGCCCTGGGTCGGGCTTGCGTACCGTACTGAACCGAACCGCTCCACTCAGTGGAAACGCAGCTAAAGTGCATGAGAAATGTGAAGAACAAATCTAATCAAACATGGGCAAAGAAGTGTTTATTAAAGTTTCTCATGGTACGTTCACACACGACGCAGAGATCAAATACAAATGTAAAGACATTAGCACAAATTAGCTTCACTCACATTCGGCATGAAATTCACATCAATTGCTTTTGTTGGTCGATAGAAATAATTTGTCTGGAGTTAAAAAACGTTGCAAAAAGCCAACCAACATTGAGATTCTTTTATTTCTGAGGACATTTGCTGTGTTTGCAGTTTATGATGAATATAGTTAGCTTAGCTTTAGCCCCAGGAGGGGAGCTGCTGGATGTGTTTACATGCGGTATTAATTCAATTAGGGCTGCAAGAATTAATTGACAGCTAATTTAATCTCCATCTGTTTATTCATCTTGCTTAATTCATCTGTTCGAGTTTTTTTAATGAATAATTAAAAACCAGGTTCTGTTATTTTTTTCAGCTTCTTAAATAGATATTTAGATATTTTCTGGTTTCTTTGCTTTAAATAACAAAGAAATCATTAAAACTGAATCATTTTGGTTCGTGGACAAAACAAGATATTAAAGAACTTCATCATTTCCAGGTTTGAGACCAAAATTAAAACCCCAAATTCAATGGTCTTTTGGTTTAGTGCAGCGACTCCTGTACTACTACTTTTGGTTTTACAGTGACAGTTGAGATGTTTTTCTAAGAGCAAAGAAGACATGGCTGCCAGCAGAGACAATGAAAAACTGATTTTAGCCACTTCATAAAATCTACGTCAGTTTAAGTCTATGATATCTTAGGAACATGTTCACGTCTTTATGTCACTGTCAGACAGACTTTTCCAACAGGAAAGTGAAGTTTGTAAACCACTCACTCTCCCACACCAAAGTCCATAGAGAAAATCAGTGATTTTAGCTCACAGGGACACAGGAGCTGCTGGTCTACTGCTGCCTCGTGTGGTCACTTTGTGTCACTGACCGCGGCTCACAGGGACACAGGAGCTGCTGCTCCACTGCTGCCTCGTGTGGTCACATTGTGTCACTGACCGCGGCTCACAGGGACACAGGAGCTGCTGCTCCACTGCTGCCTCGTGTGGTCACTTTGTGTCACTGACCGCGGCTCACAGGGACACAGGAGCTGCTGCTCCACTGCTGCCTCATTCTTAAGATATGGTAGACTTCAGCTGATGTACATTGAGTCTTTTGTTAAGTGGCTAAAATCTATTTTCTTGCGTCTCTGCTGGCAGCCATGTTCTCACTGAGTGTGTACATGCCAGGCTGTCAGCAGCAGGTGGCGCTCACAGCACAGTCAGTACCTCCTCACATTTGATTTCACTGTAAAGGCCAAATCATGTGAGACTTTTTTTCCCATGTTTGATTCCAAACTGTGAGCACAAATGAGACTCTTTCAATCATGTTTGTCAATCATGTCACATTGTTTTATCTAGTTAAAGGTCCGGTGTGTAACATTCAACTGGTTTTGTTGTCAGAAATTCAATTAACTGTCTATAAGTATATTTTTACAAGCGTAGAATCGTTGTAAAATTAAAACGGTTTGGTTTTTTTAGCCTTAGTCTAAGGCTTGTATCAGAACTTTAAGGAACAGTCTCGCTTTGACGGAAGCCACCATCTTGCTTCAAATGCATACAAAGAAGTGACATGGTTTCGGGCCTGTGAAGGCCACCGTAGCTTCCTGACACACTTGAAAATGAGAGGAGTGAGTGGATGAGAGTCTGCAGTCTCACCACTAGATGTCACTGATTCATACACACTGGACCTTCCAAGTCTTTTTGTCATGCAGTGGTTTTATCACTTTCCTGAATGAGAGAGTGAGTCTCTCTCAGCTGAAACATTCAGAGCTGCCAAATCTTCACCACCTTCAAAATAAAAGTCTATCCAAACAAGGTGACTGAAATTGCAAAATGAAAGGCTCCGTTTGTGTTTAGCAACTCTGAAAATTTAAAACTTTCTTCCCAGTTTCACATTTGTCATGAGGAATCACCTTCATGTGATTTTTTACTCTGATTTTGAGCAAAAACAAACATAAGTGCCACAATCAATGATTGAATATTGAATTGTAATAATCCCAAAATTCTTACCTCGTATTTGTGCCTCCTTGGATTAATGTTCTGCAGCTTTTCTTCGTCCTGAGAAGAAAATATGAGAAAATATGAAATAAAAAATATATTTTAAAGAACTAAAAAGCACATCATTTTTAATTTTCCACGTCTAATGACATGAGAAGGGGCCAATTACAGAAAATCAGGATCAGTAAAAACCAGAGGAGGGGAACCAAGTGAAAAGAACAACAAACCAAAGTGATTGATAGAATTGGGTCGATCAATAACCAGAATCAGCAGATTTCAGAGAAGGGACAGAGTCTCTGTGTCCTGGTCTTACCTCAGCTGTTAATCTAACAGAGCTACAGTCGCTAACTTCCTCCTCGTCCTCCTGCAGCAGGTAAAGAGCTGAATATCAGTTCTACACAGAGACCAAAAACCACTGAGAGGAGCCATTAAAGGGATACTTCAGCTGTGAGCGCCCCCTGCTGCCAAGAACCAGCCACAGAGGATCACTCTCAGTGAAAACATGGCTGTCAGCAGAGACACAAGGGGAAAAAAGACTTGTGTAATAAACTCTGCGATTTCGTAAGAATATGTTCACTCTCCCACACCAAAGTCCATAGAGAAAACCAGTGATTTTAGGTCACAGGGACACAGTAGCTGCTGGTCTACTGCTGCCTCGTGTGGTCACTTTGTGTCACTGAGGTAAATGTGAACAAAGGTTTTCAAACACTGAAGTGACAAAATAAGACATTTGAACTTAGTGATGGAGGCAGCAGTGGATCAACAACTCCTGTGTCCCTGTGAGCTAAAATCACTGATTTTCTCTATGGACTTTGGTGTGGGAGAGTGAGTGGTTTACAAACTTCTGTTTCCTGTTGGAAAAGTCTGTCTGACAGTGAGATAAAGACGTGAACATGTTCTGAAGATGTCGTTGATTTAAACTGACGTAATTTTATCAGCTGAGTCTTGTCTGTGTCTCAGCAGCAGGGGGCGTTAAAACACCATCAGTCCTGACTGTCAACACCTCATTCAACCACACTTCAAAAACAACCTGAAATATCCCTTTAATGAGAGCCACAGCACGTTAAGAGGGTGAAACAGTTGTGTAAAAAGGAAACGTCACAGGTGAAATGAAGTGTGCGGATCATTTCTCACCTTGAGAGATTCACAGGACTCGGACAGATCCACGCTGCTGCTGCCGGCTTTCAGAAGATTCATCTGACGTAACCGTCGCTGCACTTCGTCCTCGATGTACGCGTTTATCCTGTCACAAATGAGAAGCTAATTCAAAACCACAAACAGAAACTGAGTCTTTTATTTCGAAAACTGTGAGGTTGTGTTTTAGTGTGGACAGACAGAAACTGAATCTTTAATTTAGAAAACTGTGAGGTTGTGTTTTAGTGTGGACAGACAGAAACTGAGTCTTTAATTTAGAAAACTGTGAGGTTGTGTTTTAGTGTGGACAGACAGAAACTGAGTCTTTTATTTCGAAAACTGTGAGGTTGTGTTTTAGTGTGGACAGACAGAAACGGAGTCTTTTATTTTGAAGACCAGGATGCAGTACCTGTCATCAGACAGCGGCAGCAGTGTGGTCAGACTCTGGATGTGGCTAACCGGGGAGCTTTTTTCGTCATTATTGACGCTGTGATTCTTGTTTTCTTCTCCACTGATTCTCTGCCTCAGCTTCTGGATCTCACGCTCCACCCTGAAAACAAAGAGACGCTGATTTCTTTTAAGTTTGCATATTTTTCGACTTTGTTGTTCCAAGTTTTGTTTTGGTGTTCTGACCTCTGTTGCTCAAGCTCCGCCCCCCTCGTGTTCCTCTGGACCGAGCTCCCGTGTCTCTGCTCCTCGATGTCGGGCTCCGTGGAGATGCTGCGGCGCAGAGCCGAGTGCCTCCTCTCCAGCCGAGCCACCGCCTCCTCCATCGCCTCCCTCTGCTGCTTCTCCTTGGACTCCAGGATCTCCTTCTCCTTCCTTCTCACCTTCTCTTCCTGCCGAGCCACGTTGGCTGTGAACTCGTACGTCTCCTGCAGCTGCAGTAGCTGCTGCGCCCTCTGCAGATGGAGCTTCAGTTTCTCCTCTTTTTCCTCCAGCTCCTTCTCCACCTGATAGAGCGTGTTGTCCAGTTCAGGGCGACTGTGGCTGTTCCCGCCACTTCGCTGTAGCACCTCGGAGGCTCGCTGCTTCTCCTCAGCCAGCGCTGGGAGGAGGCCGTCGCAGAGGTTGGCGAGCTGCCGCTCCTTGAACCGCAGCCTTTGTTCCGCCTGCTTCACCAGCTGCTCCTCCTGGCAGACCACTGTGGCGTCCTGCGCCCTCTTCTCCTGCGTCTCTTTCAGAAGCTGCTGTCTTTCTTTCAGGCCTTGGGTGAGGAGCAGCACGGTGTTTTTCTCAGCAGTGACCTCCTTCTCCAGGCGCTCCCTCTGCTGCTGAAGCCCCTCCTCCAGCAGACCCAGCTCCTTCACCTGAGCTGCCTTGAACTCCGTGTATCGAGCCTGGGCAGATCTGGCCTCCTCGCTGGCGTCCTCCACGTCAGGTCGCTCTCCGGCCACCTTGGCACGGAGGAGGTCTCCCCTGATCTCAGCCAGTGCTTGGCGCTCCTCCTCCAGGCGGCGGGAGTCCTCCCGGGTCAACAGCGTGGTGGCGGCTTCGTGTTTCTCCCTCAGCTGCTCCTCCAGCTTCCCCACCAGACTCAGCTGCTCGCGCCCCTGTTCCTCCAGCCGCCGCCGTTCAGCCTCCAGACGAACCTTCTGCTCCTCACGCTCCTTCTTCAGCCTCTTCAGCTCACGGTATATTTCAGTCTGCTCTGCAGCCTCCTGCTGCAAGCGCTGCTTCTCCTCCTGCTCCTCCACTGCTTTGTCCACCAGCTGCTGGTTCCGCCGCCACTGTAGCTCCTCCCCCTGGATCTCAGAGCGCCTCTCTTCCTCAAAGCGCTTCTTCTCAAGCAGAAAGTCTCGCAGGCGGCTCTCGATGTCCTGGCTGCGGCGGCGCAGGCTCTCCTCCTGGCGCAGTATTCTCTGATGCACCTCCTCAGACTCTTTGCGCTGGCTCTCCACCTCCTGCTGGAGGCGCTCTAGCTCCGCCTTCTCACTCTGCTGCTTCGCCTCCATCTCCTTGATGAGCCTCCTAGAGCAACAACACACAAAATGAAAGGATTCAGTCGTGTACATAAACACCAACCGTCTCCATGACAACTGTACCATGAGACACAAAAGCTGAATCTCAGTGAAAACAACATGGCTGCCGACAGTGACACAAGGAAAAACCACTGACCACAGTCTTACTTAATCCACTTATGTAAGACTGTGGAGCTGACCAGGAGCTGCTGGTCTACTTTTCCACGACGCAGTTCCAGACTCACACTTCTACTCAGTTTTTTCTTTTTTCCCATCAGTGATAGAACCTGGTACCTGGTTCTGTTTTAGTCCCTGCTCTGTGGAGGTTCCAGTCGAGCTGATACTAACATGTGACGTGGACAGACTGCCGGCCACTGATTGGTCAGAGAGCCTCGTCACTGGAAGAGTCACGAGCGCGAACAATGTTGAACTGTAGATGAGTTAAAAAGACTTGAAAATCCTGAAAACATGCGTTAATCTGCAACATTTAACAAGGACATTTGTAAAATGTCCATATTTAACAGAGGAGTCTGGTGTATTTAGCGACAGCACTGCTGAAAGACGGAGATGGTGAGCCCAATCACAAGCCGTTCAGCCGGATTTCACTTCAGTGACTGTGTCAGACGGAGTCAGGAAGTACTGAACCATTCAGTGAACTCATCTGTTTAGAAAAGTGAGGACAAAGAAAACTACTGCTGTGACCGTCACGTGTTTGTGTCTGTGTGTCGTCACGGCTGTTTCTATGACGACCACGTTGAGGAGGAACTATAAAGTCATGGAAAACCATGTGTCTGATACCAAACTGAGTCGAGCCGAGCCAAGCTGTGCTGGAACTGCGTAGTGGAAAAGCACCATAACTGGGTGGAGCCATGTTGAATTGTTAACACGGGTCATGAGGAGTTGGAGAACACGACGAATTACAACATCAGAGGGCGCTACAACTGAAACCTCCAAGTACATTTGGATATTTTGTGAAGGAGAAGAAGAACATCTGTCAGAACTTGAAGGTCCAGGACAGAACAGAAGGATAAACTCTTGTACCGTTTCAGCTCCAGTTTCTCCAGCTCTTCTCGCTGCTGCCTCTCAAACTCCAGCCTGGGAAAAACAAAAAAGCTCCATCAGTCCTGTCCTCGCACGTCAACACAGCACAACGAGCCAGTGCTTGACGGCAGCAACACAAACCACAAATGAAAAAGCCAAGCAACGAAAGTGGTGATGAGTTTTCTACTGGCAGATGTTAAAAAAACAGACACAAACTCAGCAGGATGACGTGCAACAACAACAAAAATAAATAAATACACAGGCAACGACAAAGAGTCAGCACACGTCTGTGTCAAACATGGGACAGGAAGTGAAGACAGGAAGTGGGCATCTGAGTCTACCTGAGGAAGACGGGGCCTTTCTGTGTGAAGAGACTGTCAACAGGACAGGAAGGTGGACAGAGTTAACTCAGTGTACAGACAACAGGACACTAAACGCACCGCAGCACGACATTGACGGGGGAGGAGTCAAAGTAATCCAAGAAAGAGGACAAGCCGCGGAGTTTTAATTACAGATTACACCCCAGAACAGGAAAATGGATTTTTAACTTCAGGATTAAACCCAGGAAAATGGATTTTTAACTTCAGGATTAAAACCAGGAAAATGGATTTTTAACTTCAGGATTAAAACCAGGAACATGGATTTTTAACTTCAGGATTAAAACCAGGAAAATGGATTTTTAACTTCAGGATTAAAACCAGGAAAATGGATTTTTAACTTCAGGATTAAACCCAGGAAAATGGATTTTTAACTTCAGGATTAAACCCAGGAAAATGGATGTTTAACTTCAGGATTAAACCCAGGAACATGGATTTTTAACTTCAGGATTAAAACCAGGAAAATGGATTTTTAACTTCAGGATTAAACCCAGGAAAATGGATTTTTAACTTCAGGATTAAAACCAGGAACATGGTTTTTTAACTTCAGGATTAAAACCAGGAACATGGATTTTAAATTACAGGATTAAACCCAGGAACGTGGATTTTTAACTCCACAATTAAAGTATTGATCATGGATTTTGATTATTTCTGCCAGATTCAATTTAATCTACTTGTTTGTAAGAGGAAAGTAAATAATCAGAATGATGGTTTAAACCTTTGTATTGACACAAAACAAATAACCTCATCACATTAACAAAATTAAAACAACAGAGTTCCCAGTGAAAGGTGTAAAATAAGATCCTCGGGGGTGGGGGGGGTCAGGGGCGGGGCATGAGGAGGGTGAGGGGCGGGGCGATGCAGAGGGGCAGAGCTGGTCATCACATGCTGATGATTGTGTGGTCACTCACCCTGGGTTGTAGAGCATCACAGTGGACAGGTTTTCACAGGATTTGGACAGATCACTCATAGACAGACTGAAGGTGGAGAGCAGGCCACTCTGGTGGGAGGAGGGGTCAAAGGTCACATTTATTTATGGATGGTGGAGCTTTCACAAAAAACATCCTGCGAGACATTTTCGTCTCCAACACAAACAAACCTTTCGTTTCTCCCGCAGTTTCGCCGCCTCCTTTGGATGATTGAAGCGAAACATGTTTGTCCTGCCGAGCAGAATCACAGCACCTGAACACAACAGACAACCTCTTTAAGGACATACAGTCAGCTCTCACTGTGCTGTGACTGCCCCCTGCTGCTGAGAACCAGACACACTTTAATCATGGCTGCCAGCAAAGTCAAAAGAAAATAATTATTTTATCTCACTGTTAGACAGAGTTTCCCAACAGGAAGCTGAAGTTTGTAAGCCACTCACTCTCCCACACCAAAGTCCATAGAGAAAACCAGTGATTTTAGCTCACAGGGACACAGGAGCTGCTGGTCTACTGCTGCCTCGTGTGGTCACTTTGTGTCACTGAGGTAAATGCAAACAATAGATTTCAAACACTGAATAAGACAAAATAAGACATTTGAACTTAGTGATGGAGGCAGCAGTGGATCAACAACTCCTGTGTCCCTGTGAGCTAAAATCACTTTTCTTGCTGGAAAAGTGTGTCTAACAGTGAGATAAAGACATTAACATGTTCTGAAGAATCGAAGACTTAAAGTGATGTAGATTCTATTACATTATATTGTGAAGTGTCTAAAATCTGGTTTTCCATGTTGGCAGCCATGTTTTCACTGAGCGTGAGTCTCTGTGTTTTAGGCTGGTTCTCAGCAGCAGGGGCGCTCACAGCTCAGTTGAGCTTAAAGGCCTGGTGTCAGATGTTTTGCTCCTCACCTTGGTTGAGTTGCATCGGCTCCGTCACCTGCACTCCGTTGACTGAACACTGAGCTTCACCGAGCGGCACCAGAGTCACTGTTCCATTCTGGTTCTGGAACATGCAGTGTTCGCTTTCCAGGTCGAGACCATGCAGAACTAAGACAAGGAGCACCACAGAAATAAACGTCAGACGACCGGTGTGTCTGTACATGTTGATTTAGGGCTGGAGTCACATGAAAGAGCATCGGACAAACACAAATGAGAGCAACGTGGTCTCATCGAGATTCAATGTTTGGAATGCAGCGAGGACTTTGAATGCGTCTTTTGATGTTCGAGTCAAATAAGTAGGTCAAAGTGGTCTTAGTTAACTTTAACATAAAGTGTGAACCGAGTCAGTTGGTGAAGGAGAAGATGCTCCAGACACTACGAGGTTCGTTGCAGTGAAAATAAACCATTATCTTTGTTTTGATTATTATTCTTAGTTAAATGTGTTCAGTGAGACTTGTCATCTCACAGGTTTTGGTTGTTTAAGCCGTGTTTCCACCGAGTCTAACAGTTTTTCTGCATTTCCATTAGCAATAGAATAATAACCAGCCCCAACCGTTCCATTCTTTGGCCCGAGCTAGACCGGTTCCACCAACGACAGTCAGCTGACTGGGTGACAGAAAAAAGTAACTCCTTTGCAACCGGTGTTTCTTCACCTCTTGTTGTCGTCGCACTGGTACGACGTCACCCTACGTGGCCCTCGGGCTCAGCCTGGTTTTTGGAGTTTGTTTGGTCTTTTTCTCGTTATGATAACTTTTATTTTCTTTCCCCAGTCGTCCTGGCGTTCTTCATTCTGTCTCTGTTTCTGTGAATGTTTACGTTGTAATGTATACAAGAAAAAGGCTTTTTACATTTGGTTCTGTTTCCATGTGGACACGGAACAGGAGTGCGACACTAAAACACCTCGGTTAAAAACCCCCGGCTTCTTCCACATGTTTTTAGGTGCCACACGTAAACGGCTGCTGAAAGTGCAGCTGTTTGCAGACGACGTTCTGCTGTTTCAGAACGATGGGTGAACTGACGTTTAGCTGGATGGACGGAGTCACTCACTGATGTCCTGCTCTGTGGACGCGTCCTCTCTGCCCACATATGTCCGTCCCTCCTGAAGACAAAGAAAAACAGCTGAAGTAAAGTGGTTTCACCACCCAAGCGTGAAGACAGGAAGTGTGTCGGGAAGTGTCAGACCTTCAGGTGGTACAGGATGATACCAGTGCTGAGGAGGTCGTCATCGATGCCGATGAGGTGAGGCAGCTCAGAGTCCAACACCACACCAATCCCCTCCTTCCTCAGAGCCAGAGTCTCTTCCTGTCAATGCATGTTTATTCAGACTAAAATACCCAGAATCCCCTCTGATAAGCTTTTATCGTTCAAACAAAATGGTAGCTATGGTTATGCTGAGCAACTGCAGGAAACTGATGGTCCTGTTCTAGTTTGAAGACTCTTGAGGTTGGTGTTTAAAATGGCAGTGTGTCAATGTGGGCGGAGTATTTGTCATGAAATATCTGTCAGATGTCAGTAGCTCCATGAACCTTCTCACCTTCAGGATGTTCTGGGTTTCATTCCATTTGTTGGTCCACTCTTTCGTCAGCTCCAGAACCTGCAAACGTAAGTGAATGGGAAACAACACAGGTCACATGACCTCAAGATTAATGTTGGTTAGTGCTATCAATTAACGTTGACTGATGCTTTCAATTGTCAGTAACATTAATCAGGGTAAACATGTGAACATCACACTCACTCGGGCTTCATTCTGGTGCAGTTTCTCCTCCATGCTCAGAGCTGTGGGCGAATCAAGGAGCGCAATCTGGACACAAACACATGTTGAGACATATTTTAATCCCAGGTTTGATCAGATAAACTAATGAGCTGAACATTTGTGATCAGGACTTTTGTGTCCCTGTGGCCGTATTTCTTTATATTACTTGGACTCTCTGAACCGTTTTCTTATTTAAAGTCTTGGCGGTTATATTTAGTTTTGCTTTGACACGTCTCTGTGGCTATATGTAGCATTATATCCATGTCAATATTTAGCATTTTGATGTGTCAGATTTTGTTATCTTACTTGGCATCTCTTCAGTAGTTTTTAGCTTTAACTTTGGCCTCTGCAATCGTACCTAACATCTCTGCGTTCTTCGTTAGCATCTCTATGTCATATTTACTTACATGACATCTTTACTCTGTTCTTAATGTCCCACAGGCCATCTGTTTGGAATCCTCCCCTGAATTGTGCAATAATTTTCTGAACTTTTTTATTGAAAAGGTTTCTACTGCTAGGCTGCTAATTTTACCGCCTGTTTCTGACCCTGCGATCTATGTTCCTTGTTCTGCTGTCTTCAATCAGTTTGAGCCTGTGAGTCTGTCATTTTTAAAGGATGTAGTTAGCCATATCAAACCTTCTGGTTCCCCTTATGATGCAATTCCCCTCAATTATTTAAAGATGTTTTCCCTATTATAGGTCAGTCAGTTTGTGCCATTATTAACAGTAGTCTGTCTTCTGGTGTGGTGCCTGCAAAATTTAA
>JAFBJR010000746.1:68027-94681 GCA_016785285.1 Brachirus orientalis | reverse complement strand
GACTTTAAGTTGGACCGTCAAATTGGTGCTGTAGTAAAGTCCGGCTTCTTTCACTTAAGAAAGTTATCAAAGATTAAACCTATTCTCTCAAAACAGCACTTTTAGTCAGTAATCCATGCCTTCATTACATCTCGCCTGGATTACTGCAACGCACTTTACTTTGGAGTCAGCCAGTCGTCCCTGTCACGTCTTCAGCTCGTTCAAAATGCTGCTGCGCGTCTTTTAACTGGAACGCGAAAGAGGGAACACATAACTCCCATTTTAGCCTCACTTCACTGGCTGCCATTTTTACTCTTTGGCTTTCAACCCAGTATGAGGCATTGTTTTTTATTGGTTTTATGTTTGTTTTTGTGTTTATACATAGGTGTGTGTGAGTAAGAGAAAGAGTATGTGTGAGTGTATATATATGTATATATATTATGCATATGTATGCACTGTGTATGTAGGTATGTATGTTTCTTATGCATGTCTGTGCATATGTATGTGTATATAGCCCATTTCATCTGCTGCACGGATGTACTGTATATATGTGTACATAAGTACACTCAACAGTGTTTTACGTTTTGTCCATCTTTTAGTATGTTTCAGTAGTTTATCTTATTCTTCTCTAATGTACCGCACTTTGCCTCAGCTGTTGTTGTTTTTAAAGTGCTTTATAAATAAAGTTGGATTGGATTGGATTTACTGCCTCTGCGATTGTCCTCTGTGGCTGTTTTCATATTTAGCATTTTTGCAGTCGTATTCCGTGTCTCTACCTTCGTAGTTAGCTACTGTGCATCTGTGGTATTTTGCACCTCTGTGGTTGTTGTAGGTGTCTCTAAGATATGTTAGCATTTCTGCACTAGCATTTAGCTCGTCAGTGGTTGTACTTTGCAGCTCTGCAGTGACTCCTTCAGGCCTGAAGAGGTATGACAGGCTGTCTCTATCTGCATGTGGGTCTTTACCTGGTTGCCCTGAACCAGCAGAGCTTTCAGTCGGGCGATCTCCGCCCGCAGTTCTCTGATCAGCCTGACGTTGGCGTCTTCGTTGATGGTGGGTTTGTTGATGATGTTTTTAGCTCGATTAGCGTAGCGCAGTGTGCTAAGTGTCTCTCCGTAGTTCACGTCAGCGGGAGAAATGGCTGCGACGCAACACAAACGACACACAATCAGAATGACGAAAAAGATTAAACGTCTGCGATGAAACGTTTTCTTGGCGACTCACTTGCGATCATGATGGTCTTGGAGTTTCCGCCCAGACTGTCTTTGAGCAGCCACGTTAGCACCGAGTCCCTGTAGGGAACGAAGACGGACTTCTTCTTTAGGTTGGTGTTGAGTCCGTCCTGCGTCATGTCAGCTGGATACAAACAGGAAACACAGCCACGAGATCTATCTAATCCCAACAAAAAGTCAAGATGGGCGGGGCTAACTCTGAGCTAAAGTTCACGATATAAATATAAACAAATCAGCTCAATTACAACTTCTACTGCGTAACATTCTTCTGTCTTTGATTGGTGGTTGATGAATAATGACATCATTAGCACCACCAACAGGTGTGGAGTGTGAACTACATGGCAGGTTTATGTCACAACCTGTGACGTGACACACAGGTTAACGGGAGCAAATGAATTCAACTGTTATATATGACCCACCTAAATTTTGTTGCATAATAATGGACATAATTTAAGTTCAACATTGACGTCGTGACCCAGCGTCTGTTCAGTTTTCAATGTAGCTCCAACCTCTGACGTTGTCTTGGTTTAAACAGGAGGAAGAAGCAGGTGTGAACTGATTCCTCACAGATGCAGAGAAATTACAACAGATTCAAAAAATATAATAATAATAATAATAATAATAATAATAAAAAAACTCGATAACCAGGGATTTAAGAGTGAATTAAAGCTGCAGTGTATCTGAATGTGTTATTCTGTGTCTCATGAGGCTGAAACTGACAAAGGCATGTTACTCTCTCAGTGAGTCAACCACCAGGGGGCAGAATTTCAGCAGTGCACACATACGAAGGTGGATATCAAACTGCAGTGCAGTAAAAACGAGAAAAAGAAAAAAGCACTTTGCTATCTAACAGGTAGCATGTACTGTATAAGTTTTTTTATTCTCATCAATGAAAAGTTAAACGTAATAAACAAATAGCCTACTATTTAACGTAATAAACACAGAAACACCACAGAATCACAGGCCCCGCCCCCAAAGAGTGTTTTTCCTGACCTAGAGCGGATATGACGTTGCCCAGGGTGACCAGTGATTTGTTGATGTTTCCTCCTTCCTTCAGTCGGACGCCGGTGGCTCCGGTGGCGTCAGCTCGTTCACTTCCTGCCAGGTCCACCAGGTGGATCTTACTGACCGTTTCACTGGGCATCTGTGCGTCAAACTTGGCCTGACAGAGACATGGAAGTTCACACCTGTTAATGTTCTCACCAAACATGAAGACAGAACTAGAGCTGGTCAAGATTAAATAATAACAACAACAACAACAATGAGACAAGATTTTGGATATTGTCTGTCTAACCATGATGACTTTGGTTTAAAGGCTGTTGCAGTGATATTTATTACATTTAACAAATTCCATAAATCCACCAAAAGACCGGTTGCCAAATAATGAGCTCTTCTATAGACCAACCAAGACACTGGTTGCCAAAAAACGAGCTGCTCTATACTAAGGCTCGGTGGTATGTCTTATAGATAATATGTGGATGAGCCATGAGTAAAAACTCTGATGACATATTATGTGTGACATGACAGTTGACGACACACTCACGTCCTGTTCCTGGACACGTCTTTTCTCCGTGTCCATCACCATGTGACTCTCACTGACCTGTGTGAAGTTGATGGTGAAGATGGCGTGTGAGCGGCTGCTGACGTCGTTCATGCCGGTGCTGGCCGTGGTCCGGTTCAGGTTTCCGGCCTCCATCAGCTCCTCTACGTCGCTGTAGTTCTGCACCAGGTGTTTGGACAGATCTGAGGTCAGGAGAGGTCAAAGGTCAGGCTTCACTTTACTCATTTGCAGGGGTGTTATGATTCTCCAAATCATGATTCAAGTCATGTTTCAAATCGATTTGCAACCTTTTTTCTCTCTTTTAGCACAGATGGGTCTGCCATTCTCAGACTGGTCTAGTTTAGTCTAGAATCACTGGTTTTATGTCATGATAACTCATTTAATTTTTAATTCCCATTCTGATTCTGATTGTTTTTATTTACTAACAATATGAATGTGACAATAACCAGTCAGTGTAAAAAGCAGAGACATCATAGAGAGTCATGTCGTTCTGTGTTCCCTCTGAAGGTTAAAGCCTCTAAATCTGCTCTGACCTTATTGGAGGTCAGTGCATGGTCAGACATGGAAGGAAACACCTTTGTAGTAACATGTGACCTGTTTGGTATTTCGTTGTGTGGTCCCAGTTCACGAATGAAATGTTTAAATCCAGGCTTTTCACCACTGAATAAGGTCACATGTCTGATGCTACAAACACGCTTACAGCGCTAGTTATCGTTTTAGCGCGAGTTGAATTTTGAGGAAGTTTTGCTCCAAATGAGGACAGAAGAGTTTCCTGTGTTAATAGTTACATCTACGTCATTATCATACATGTGGAGACGTTCTGTGCTACACGCTCATAACATAGTTCACACACCATAGTTTACTTGTTGACAACCCAAATGTTGACAAAACTCAAGGCGAACGCAGAATATTTCCACACCTGTGATTTCAGAGAACCGGGAGGGGGTTCGACTTTGGTCGATGATGTCGCCCACATCAGCAGTTGCCATGGTTACTATTAGATTGCAGCAGCTTCAGGTTGTTTTTCCCCACACTGGGGGCGTGGTTAAATCACCTTTGCTTTCAAAAGGCCAAAGTCATGACGTAATTTGGATCAATATTTGATTTACAATCGAGATTGTGACACCCCCAACTCATTTATTATCGATACTTGGTTTATTTTTTTGACTTGTGTTTGGGACTGTTCTGTGAGCGCCCCCTACTGTCGAGAACCAGCCAAGACACAGAGGCTCACTGTCAGTGTGGAAAGACATTTTCACATATTTTGGTGTCAGTTTCAAGGACACACTGTACACAAACATACAGAGTTGGTTGAGCTACAGTCCTGCTCTCTGTCTCCCTCTGTCTTTATCAGTGGTACTGCAGCCTCACAGCAGGAGTCTGTTCTTCTTGTCCACTTCATTTCCTCATCTTTAGGAATTTAGAATTTAAATCAAGTGTCAGCTTTTCTGTGTGCTTTTCAGGACATCTGCTAACAAACCAAAGACAGAAGTGGAGGTTACGATGACGGAGTCCAGTGAGTCATCGGGTCATATTTTTAAACACAACTTCTACTGGACAGAAGAGAAACAGTTTCCCTCTTCATAACTATTTTTTGTCTGATACTGATGACAGTCTTTGTAACAGTTAGCATGATATAGTTTTCTTATATGCTAAAAACACAATATAAACAAAATCAATATTTCTGTAAGGCTGGGTGACATGTCTTTCAATAGTATCTGGATATTTTTTAGTCTATAGCAAGAGGCTGAAATAATGAGCCATCCTATACAGAGACTGACTGCCACATAATGAGCCATTCTATACATCCACCAAGAGATAGACCGCCAAATAATGAGCCATCCTATAATTTCACAAAGAGACTGACTGCCAAATAACGAGCCATTCTGTGCATCCACCAAAAGACTGAGTGCCAAATAATTAAACATTCTATACATCCACAGTGACTGCCAAATAATGAGCCATCCTATAAATCCACAAAGAGAATGACTGCCAAATAATGAGCTCTTCTATATATCTACCAACAGACTGATAATGCGCCAGATAATGAGCGGTTCTACATTATGGTTGGGTGATATGTCTTATTAATGATATGTGGATTTTTTTTTTACCTTTATTTTAGCAGGAAAGTCCTGGACAAGAGGCACCAAAAGTTTCTGAGATTACTCAGATATTTAGTCTATATCCTGATATATGAGATGTACGACTACAAAAATCCTGAACAGAAGAAAACTGTTTTCACTCCAATATACAGATTTCTGTCCGACACGGTCCTTTTAGGGCTTTTAACTTATAAAGGTGTTAAGAACACATAATTCTGTGACTGTGTGACACATATTCTTCACACAGTCTACAACATGACTGAGCCAAAATGCTGTCACAGATCTTTGTTTACATTGTCATGTGAATTTTTTTATCTGCCCGATACCTGATCCGGTCTGATACTGATACCGAGTACTGCATCTGTCATCTTCTCACGTCTTCTCAGACTCGAGAATAGTAGTTTATTGTCCACCAAGGTGGAAATTAACCTTTAGCTTGCCAACACTACATAAACACAGGAAGTCATAAAAACAACAGAGTTAAAACAAGATAAGAGACAGTCATTAAAACAAGAGATAATTGTAAAAGACATGAGAAAGAGAAAAACAAAATGATAACAAACCCATAAAACTGACACAGACGAGAGTTCAATTACAACTGCTCTTTTACTGCAGCTGTGGATTAGAAGGATACAATATGTCCACAGCAGGACGGAGGGATGTCATTTAACTTTCTGCACCTAAATGATAAAAGGACTGAGGTCATGTTGCTTGGGCCGAGTGATTCCTCCAGAGTTTGTGTTGGTCTGAGGTCTTTAGGTCAATACTTGACATCTACAGCAACAAACCTGGGTTAAGACGAGACACTGATCTTAAACTTGATGCACAGATTAGCCCAGTTGTCAAGTCCAGCTTTCAACTGACACAACTTGCCAAAGCTAAACCATTTTTTTCTCTGCATCACTTTGACATTTTAATCCATGCTTTTATTACAACCTATAATCCACTCTATGTTGGGCTTAACCAGACGTCACTCACTCGACTACAGTTGGTTCCAAATTTACTGATGCAAAGAAATGTGAGCACATTACCCCAATTTTAGCTTCACTTCATTGGTTCCCAGTGTGTTTTAGGATTGATTTTAAAATCTTTTTATTTGTTTTTTAATATCTTCATGGTCCTGCCCCTCAGTATCTGTCTGTCTCTCAGGTCAGCAGGTCAGTCACTTTTAGTCGTCCCTAAAGCTCAGAGGTGACCACACATTTTCTGTTGCTGCCCTGAAACTGTGGAATGATCTGCCTTTGCTCATCAGGCAGAACCAGGTTTCAAGTTCTGTCTTAACAGAGGACGCGTCCGTCCCCACAGACAGAGGGACGCGTCCGTCCCCAGACAGAGGGACGCGTGCGTCCCCAGACAGAGGGACGCGTCCGTCCCCACAGACAGAGGGACGTGTACGTCCCTGTCCGTCCCCACAGACAGAGGGACGTGTCCGTCCACAGACAGAGGGACGTGTACGTCCCCCTCCGTCCCCACAGACAGAGGGACGCGTACGTCCCCAGACAGAGGGACGCGTCCGTCCCCAGACAGAGGGACGTGTACGTCCCCAGACAGAGGGACGTGTACGTCCCCCTCCGTCCCCACAGACAGAGGGACGTGTACGTCCCCACAGACAGAGGGACGCGTCCGTCCCCAGACAGAGGGACGCGTCCGTCCCCAGACAGAGGGACGTGTACGTCCCAGAGACTGTTTTCCATCAGAGTGATAAGATTCAGACTCCACCTGATCAATCAGTCTGATCAGCTGACTTACGACATACTTCAAACTGAGCAGAAGAAAAAAACACAAGTTTTCAGTTTATAATAAATGTTTTGGCTAGAGATATTCTCTATATATGTTTATTCCAAGCTTTAAAGTAGTAGTTCCAGTTTTATTGTGGTTGTTGAAAGTGCTGACACACAGTTAGCACTGACTGCTGTCTGCGCCCCCTGCTGCTGAGAACCAAAACACCGGCTCACTCTGAGTGAAAACACAGAAAAACAGATTTTTATCTATTTAAAAAAAAGATTCCTGTAATAAAATCTACATAAATTTAAGTCAACGATATCTTGTCCAACAGGGAACTGAAGTTTGTCCATAGAGAAAATCAGTGATTTTAGCTCACAGGGACACAGGAGTTGTTGGTCTACTGCTGCCTCGTGTGGTCACTTTGTGTCACTGCTGTAAAGGTTTTGGCCTTATTATGTACAGTGCCTTGAGATAATGTATGTTGTGATTTGGCGCTATACAAATAAAACTGAATTGAATTGAATTGAATTGATGTAAATCTGAACGAAGAATTTCAAACACTGAAGTGACAAAATGAGACATTTGAACTTAGTGATGGAGGCAGCAGTGGATCAACAACTCCTGTGTGCTGTGATGTAAAATCACTGATTTTCTCTATGGACAAACTTCAGTTCCCTGTTGGACAAGATATCGTTGACTTAAATTTATGTAGATTTTATTACAGGAATCTTTTTTTTAAATAGATAAAAATCTGTTTTTCTGTGTTTTCACTCAGAGTGAGCCGGTGTTTTGGTTCTCAGCAGCAGGGGGCGCAGACAGCAGTCAGTGCTAACTGTGTGTCAGCACTTTCAACAACCACAATAAAACTGGAACTACTACTTTAAAGCTTGGAATAAACATATATAGAGAATATCTCTAGCCAAAACATTTATTATAAACTGAAAACTTGTGTTTTTTTCTTCTGCTCAGTTTGAAGTATGTCGTAAGTCAGCTGATCAGACTGATTGATCAGGTGGAGTCTGAATCTTATCACTCTGATGGAAAACAGTCTCTGCAAAGGTCATGCCAAACACATGTGGACTCTGGACTCACTGGATTTCCCATCATGGTGTAAGACTTCCCCGAGCCCGTCTGACCGTAGGCGAACACGCAGGCATTGTAGCCCTCAAATGCTGCCCTCAGCACGTCCAGGCCCAGATCTCTGAAAACCTGAAAACCACACAGGAACGTGAACATTAGTCAGACTGAACTAAACTGAAGCCTGACCTAAACCTGACCCAGGAACAGAAAACACAGTAACGAAATCCTCAAACATCTGATCCAAAACCTTAACTTCAAACTAGAACAAGTTCAATTACAGCAAAAATAAGAATAAGAATCTCAGTTTCAACATGTTAAACACAAAATGAGTTTATACTAAAGCTGGTCAACATATATGTACATTATATCTATATGGTGACATGACACAAGATCTGGTATTAGATTTTGTCATTATCATGATAAAGTGTCTGTGATGACTTTTCCTGGATTTAAAGTCTGTTGCTTTGATAATCATCACTCACTCAAGCATCTTCTACCACTTTACCCTCCACATTATTAAAACTACAATGAATATTATAAATTATATAATCATTAAAAAATACATGGAATTGACAAGATTAAATTTAAAAAAAAAATCCCTTAATGGCGCTTATGCTCATTATTTGATATTCAGTCTGCTGGTGGATGTTTAGAATAGAGCAGGTAAATATAGAAACAGTGAACAAACAGAAGCAAACAAACAAAGTCTGAGGAACATTTACCTTTTCCTGAGAGACAAACGTGGAACTGTGAGAGTCTGAGGAGTCGTAGGAAAAGTCGTACGTGAAGGTTTTAGTTCGGTCCCTCATTGAGTCTCCTGTAATGCCATCAGGAATCTTCAAGAGTCAGAGCAGAGAAATTGACGAGTCATGGCAGAGACACTGACGAGTCAGAAACTGACGAGTCATGGCAGAAAAACTGACGAGTCATGGCAGAGAAACTGACGAGTCATGGCAGAGAAACTGACGGGTCAGAAACTGTCGAGTCATGGCAGAGAAACTGACGAGTCAGAAACTGATGAGTCAGAGCAGAGAAACTGACAAGTTAGAGGAGAAAAACTAACGAGTCATGGCAGAAAAACTGACGAGTCATGGCAGAGAAACTGACGAGTCATGGCAGAGAAACTGAGGAGTCAGAGCAGAAAAACTGACGGGTCAGAAACTGACGAGTCAGAGCAGAAAAACTGACGGGTCAGAAACTGACGAGTCAGAGCAGAAAAACAGACGAGTCAGAGCAGAGAAACTGACGAGTCAGAGCAGAAAAGTCAGAGCAGAGAAACAGACGAGTCAGAGCAGAGAAACTGACGAGTCAGAGCAGAAAAACTGACGAGTCAGAGCAGAAAAACTGACGAGTCATGGCAGAGAAACTGACGAGTCATGGCAGAGAAACTGAGGAGTCAGAAACTGATGAGTCAGAGCAGAGAAACTGACAAGTTAGAGGAGAAAAACTAACGAGTCATGGCAGAAAAACTGACGAGTCAGAGCAGAAAAACAGATGAGTCAGAGCAGAGAAACTGACGAGTCAGAGCAGAAAAACTGACGAGTCAGAGCAGAAAAACCGACGGGTCAGAAACCGACGAGTCAGAGCAGAAAAACAGACGAGTCAGAGCAGAAAAACTGACGGGTCAGAAACTGACGAGTCAGAGCAGAAAAACTGACGAGTCATGGCAGAGATATTTTGTAGAGCTTTACACATTTCACAACAAACACCACAAGAACAAACCTTCACGTTGGTGATGGAGGTTTTTGTTCCCTCCATTTTGATGATGCATTTTGCCGTCAAGTCCTTTTCTCTGAAATGAGCAGAACATTTTAGTGTGAAGAAAACGTAAGTTCATGATACTGTGAAGGTGGTGGTTTAACAAAGGTTTGATTTCCTCCAGACCAATGAAACAAACCAGCTGTACAACACATGGTCAGCTACTAAAGGGGTATTCCGGGGGTTTTTTCAGAGCTGACTGAGCTGTGAGCGCCCCCTGCTGCTAAACCAGCCTGAGACACAGAGGCTCACTCTCAGTGAAAACATGTCAAAAACTGATTGTAGCCACTTAGCAAAAGACACTTGTAATAACATCTACATACATTTAAATCTACGATATCTTTAAGAACATGTTCACGTCTTTATCTCACTGTTACAGGAAACGGTTGGAAAAGTCATCAGTTTGACATGGACCAGGTTAGCATGTTTCTACTGTCGACACGAGTCAGCAATAATCAGCAGGTGTCAAAGTCTTCAACACACACATACACACCTGAGTGTAAACACACATCACAGAATACACCTTCTACTGTGACACGTTATGTAACAATGTTTGCTGTGTTATCTCACACACACAGGTTTGTGCAGCCATTCTTCTCAGGACTCTGCATTGACTTCCATTCATTTAAACAGAGTAAACAAAGTCTTATCACTGACCTTAACCATAACCGCCTGCTGACTAACACTAACCTTAACCTTAACCTTAACCACAATTTAAATCTTAGCCAGTTCATCAGAAATGCGGTTCTGCCTCATTAGGACCAGGTTTTGGTCTCCATGAGGACTACTGGTCCTGACAAGGTCAGTGTTTGTGACAGAAAACACACACTCATCTGTCTGTTAGCTTAAAAATGGCCTGTACCTCTTAAAACAACCCTCTGTGTGACGTCCAGAACTCACCGCCTGTCCATGGGTCGGACCCGGACCGCCACCCGAACCGATGCCATCGCTGCTCCGCCGCTGCAGCCGCTGCGTCAGTTAGCTTCACTGGCTACACGACGAGCAGCGCTAAACCGCTAACGTGCCAGTGCTAACAGGTTAACAGCTAACAGGCTAGCACAAGCTACTCCAGGATAAAGAAGAGCAAAGGTCACAGAGGTGAAAGAGCACCGACCCAGGGGCGGGAGGTGGGGGAGCAGAGCTCATCATGTCCCGGTGAGAACCGACTCTCGTCCATATTTACTGTGAAATCACTGTTAGCTCTTAGCTTCTTAGCGAGCTGTCACGTGACCAACTAGAAGCGTCAGCTGATGCAAACATTACGCATTACACTTGTACGGAAGCCAGGAGGAGACAAACATCTGCACTGAGTAATGTGAAAACCGCTTTACATAAAAATAATTGTTTTACCTAAACTCTTCACGGTTATTCATAATTCATGACTTAAATGTCATAATTCATGACTTAAATATACATTTAATGTCGCATGTAGAATTCCTGTTAGTAAATCCTGTCAGTATTTCATATTGACGGATGTGCAGTTCTCCTCCTGACCTGCAGGAAGCGGTAGCGACCTTAAAGCAGCGACCGAGTGTGTTTCCGGTGAGTTTGGAGCGGTTCGGCGTAGACGAGGTGAGTTCACGTGGTTATTGTTGTTGTTTTTAACCTTTAAATTGTTAAGATCTGGTTCGGGTTGCTGTCATTTGACCCCGGATCACAGTCACGCATTTAGCGGGGTTTTGTTCATTAAAGTCCGCTTTTTCTCAGCAGCAGCACAGACGGCGGTGACACTGGGAGCTAACAGCCGCTAAGCTAACGCTATGAATGAATGTGACATGCTAACGTTAACTTCGCCTGCTTCATCTTCATTGAACCTGAATAACTTATTTGAAAAAATCAAGATGAACCAGTACTTTCTTCTAATGAGAATAATTTTCGGCAGACTTTACACTGAGACAGCGACATTTCATCTACCTTGTTGTTTAGAGAGAAGTTTTCTATTTTTGAGCATTGCTGATTCTCTAGACACGCGCGCGCTCGCGCGTCCGCTTTAATTAAAGGTATAGTTAAGCTTTTTTGGAGTGTCGTTGTACAGTAAGTATGAGTGTGCAGGGGCAAACTGAAGTTTGTAAACCATTCACTCTCCCACACCAAAGTCCATAGAGAAAATCAGTGATTTTAGCTCACAGGGACACAGGAGCTGCTGGTCTACTGCTGCCTCGTGTGGTCACTTTGTGTCACTGACGTAAATCTGAACAAAGGATTTCAAACACTGAAGTGACAAAATAAGACATTTGAACTTAGTGATGGAGGCAGCAGTGGATCAGCAGCTCCTGTGTCCCTGTGAGCTAAAATCACTGATTTTCTCTATGGACTTTGGTGTGGGAGAGAGAGTGGTTTACAAACTTCAGTTTCGCGTTGGAAAAGTCTGTCTGACAGTGAGATAAAGACGTGACCATATTTTTTAGATATCATAGACTTAAACTGACAGATTTTACACATTTTTCCACCAAGAAACTGATGTTTGTATAGAAAAGCAGTGGTTTTAAGTCGTTTGTTTCTACAGCTGCAGGAAAAGAGAAAGCATTTTAAAGGAGAAGCAGAAAAAATTAAACCTGCTCTGTTGTTGTTGATTTCCTCAGGTGACGTCATGGATATCAGACCAAACCACACCATTTACATCAACAACATTAATGACAAAGTCAAGAAAGAAGGTGAGTGTGGTTTTCTCGCACTCTGAACTGAAATCCAAGGAACTCCTGCGTTGCAGTGAAAAATACCACACAATAAGTTGATCCTGGCAAATTTCCCTTGATCAGTATGTAGAAAGTAGTCAACAAGTTCTGCCCAGTTCGTCCACATTAAGACCTAGTAATTTATTATAAATCAATGACATTTCAGTTGAGGACAAAAGGTTCTGCCTGTTTGAGAACCACATTAAAACATATTTTTAAAACTACGAATGTTGGAATTAGTTTCTTGTTTATCGTCTTCGTCCCTCAGAGCTGAAGCGCTCGCTCTACGCGCTCTTCTCCCAGTTCGGACAGATCATTGACATCGTGGCCATGAAGACCATGAAGATGAGGGGGCAGGCCTTCGTCGTCTTCAAAGAGCTTGCCGCCGCCACCAACGCCCTGCGGCAGCTGCAAGGTTTCCCCTTCTACAACAAGCCCATGGTGAGTCCCCGTGCTCCGCCGCTGATGCCGCCACGAGCAGCCTCACGCTGCAGCATGTAACAATCACACTTTCCTTCTCAGAGGATACAGTACGCAAAGACGGACTCTGAGGTCATCGCCAAAGTCAAGGGCACGTACGGCGACAAGGAGAAGAAGAAGGAGAAGAAGAAGAAAGCTCAGGAGGCGGCAGCAGCTAATCTGACAAAGAAACCACCCGTGGTGAGTTAATATGTGATTTAGGGCTGCGACTGTCAACCGTCTTCACAGTGGATTGATCTGTTAATTATTTTCTCGATTGATGGAGAAAATTAATTGTTTGGTCCGTAAAACGTTGAAAAACCTTGATCTCAAACCTGAAAATAATGTCATTAATATATGGAAAATATTCACATTTAAGAAGCTGAAACATCACAGAAACTGGTCAAAATGCTTCAAGATTAATTTAGTGATTGATTAATAATGAATTAATCGAGTGATCATTGGCTCTAATGCGATTTAATTCAAACTCAGCTGGTGAGTTTTCAGTTGGTTCACATGTTAGCAACATAGTTTGATGTAAACATCAATGAATGTTCATCTAAAGCCATAATTTGAATCGTGGTGTTCCTCAAGGCTCGATCGCAGATCCCACCCTTTTTGATTCTTATCTTTTTAGGTTTCTTTCCAGCGTTTCTTTCAAGTTGTTACTGATTCTGGAATCGCAACATTTCTACTCCAAACGGATTTGGGATGGTGGTGAAAATCACTCACTCTTAGTTGTTTGTGGGGAATTTTCATGATTGGGGTAATATTTCTGAAAACGTAAAGATACAAACAAAATGAAGGAAAAGTTTGGACAAAAGCCTCCATCCAATTATGTTTATTTCTGTTTATGAATTTGAGAAGATCTGTCAGTGAAAACGTTCTGTTGTTTGTTTTCAGGGATCAGCGCCGCCCGTTCACACACCTGCAGTTCAGGTAAGATCACAGCCAACCACACAGCTCCTTTCTGTGAAGCTCCGCCCTCTATGTTCACACAGACTCCTTCTGCTTCATGTCTGTGAGTGGAACTTAGGAGCAGAACTGACCCAAACCAAGACTGACCAGACCAGAACTGACCCAAACAAAGACTGACCAGACCAGAACTGACCCAAACAAAGACTGACCAGACCAAGACTGATCCAGACCAGAACTGACCCAAACAAAGACTGACCCAAACCAAGACTGATCCAGACCAGAACTGACCCAAACCAAGACTGACCAGACCAGAACTGACCCAAACAAAGACTGACCAGACCAGAACTGACCCAAACAAAGACTGACCAGACCAAGACCGATCCAGACCAGAACTGACCCAAACCAAGACCGATCCAGACCAGAACTGACCCAAACCAAGACTGATCCAGACCGGAACTGACCCAAACAAAGACTGACCAGACCAGAAGTGACCCAAACAAAGACTGACCCAAACCAAGACTGATCCAGACCAGAACTGACCCAAACCAAGACTGATCCAGACCAGAACTGACCCAAACAAAGACTGACCAGACCAAGACCGATCCAGACCAGAACTGACCCAAACCAAGACTGATCCAGACCAAGACCGATCCAGACCAGAACTGACCCAAACCAAGACTGATCCAGACCGGAACTGACCCAAACAAAGACTGACCAGACCAGAAGTGACCCAGACCAAGACTTATCCAGACCAGAAGTGACCCAGACCAAGACTTATCTAGACCAAGACTGACCAGACCAGAACTGACCCAAACCAAGACTGACCGGACCAGAACTGACTTGGGCTCAATTGAGACCATAAGAACTGCACAAAAAAACAATTAAAGTTTAAAAAAAGACTTCAGGTCACATGACCAGTTTGTCAGGCATTGTGCTTTTTTCTTTCGCCACTTTCAAATGTTGATGAAAAACCTGTGCTGAAATAACGTTTTCCGTTTCTCAGGTTCCAGACAACCCGCCCAACTACATCCTGTTCCTGAGTAACCTGCCCGAAGAGACCAACGAGATGATGCTGTCCATGCTGTTTAACCAGTGAGCCCCCGCTCTGCACACGCTCATCCAGGCTACCTTTTAGCATTAGCAAATGAACCACAGAGATGATAGTTTCCGGTGGTTGGATAGCAGCTAACCTATCAGTGTTAACAAGTAAACCTCAGAGTTGCCTCTCTGAAGTAGTGTGATAGCTTACAATTAGCCTGTTAGCATAAGTAAGTAAACAACGGAGTTGCCAGTTTGAGGTGATGTGAAGCATTTAACCTGTTAGCATTAGCAATTTAATCACAAACCTTCTAGTTTTAGGTAATGTGATGCTAGTTATCCTGTTAGCATTAGCAAGTGAACCAGAGTAGATGGTTTTTCACAATGAAAAAGTCCTCGGGTTTAACAGCATTGTATGTGTTGCTAATAACGGCTAATTGTTTGACAGGAAGCAAAAAGTTCAAGGTGAACTTTACTGAAGCATAATTTAAGAGAACTAAAAAAGTACAATATTAGCAATAAATCACAAAAACAACTCATTATTTTGAGCTCCGTCATGTCACGTGATCACGACGTCTTCTGTGGTTTTTGTTCGTCAGGTTTCCTGGTTTCAAAGAAGTGCGACTCGTCCCGGGGAAACACGACATCGCCTTTGTGGAGTTTGAAAGCGACACCCAGGCGGGCGTGGCTAAAGACGCCCTGCAGGGCTTCAGGATCACAGCGACCTGCGCCATGAAGATCACCTACGCCAAGAAGTAGCCACGGGACAGAGACTGTTCGGGGGAGGGGGAGGGGTTTCCTGGATTTCTGTTGTTTATGTTTTTGTAAATAAAACTTTTTTTTATGGGCTGGACAGACGAACCTGTGGCCTCCATCTTATTTAGTAAAACAACAAATAAACAGTTTGTAAATCATTTTGACTCAGGTCTGTCTTGTAAACACACTGATGATGTCGCTGTTGTCATTAAAGGGATAGTTCAGGGATTTTTTGGTGCTGCACAAATACTCATCTTCCTTGGCTTCTTCCTCTAGGGGTCGCCACAGCAGGTCATCTGCATTCTAACTTTATTTGATCCACCAATTGACTACCAAATAATGAGCTGCCCTATAAGTTCACCTATTGACTGACTGCCAAATAACGAGCCTTTCTCTATCCAGGTTCTGTCACTCTCCATGCGTGTCAGGGCGTGGTGTGACCACAATGGCCACTGTGTGGCGCTAGAGAATAATTATTGAAGTCAAAGTTGAGCAAATGTAACCCACTGAAAGATTCATGTCAATAAAACAATGTTTCTTGTTGTCAGTTGGTGGCACAGTGACATCCTGGACCACTGCAACACACCTTTGGTCCCCACCATGGTTACCATGGTAACGGGCCTCTTCTGTTCACTGGATGGAAACAATGAGATTTGGATTTGAGGACTGAGAGAATCTGTTTTCAGGAAACATGGAGAATTCTGCTAATTTTTCCATGTTTGTGTGATAAACAGAAATAAAACCTGAATTTACTTCACTGTTTTCTTTGTAAATATTTATTTAAAAAAGAGAATTTATATTATCAAATAAATCAATAACTCTCCAAACTATATTTATAGATATATTTATTAGAATTTTTAAATCATTAAATGATCAAACATCAGAGGCTCCTGAAATGAGCACATTTATAATCATAGTCAAATCCAGCCTCAGGTCTGTGACGGCTGTCACTTTAAATCAAGTCATGTGACATCTGTCGCAGGGCTTAAAAAAATGAAAGATGGTAAAAATATTTTTACAATTGTTAATTTGTGCGAATGTAGCAACTCGTTTATACGTTATTTAAAACATGGTGTAAATCTGTTTCACTTTAATTCATGTATTTGTTTCATTTATTCTGTTTTTCCCCAAGAAAAGGTTGAAAAATCCTGCATATTTATCATGTTATAGTTTGGGATCCAAAAAACGAGCCGTCTGTGGGCCGCGACCCAATGTTTGGGAACCACTGCTCTGTGAGACACTGGCTCTGTGTGTGTGCGCGCGCGCGCGCGTGTGTCGTGAGCGCGCCTCGCGCTCCCGTCGTCACTCGGTTGATGGTCGCAGCTCGTGCAGGTCAGTGTTTACTTTGTTTACGTGCCGTTTGTTTATGAATTTGTTCTAAACACGTGATCACATGCGCGTTGTTTCTGTTCGTGACGTCACGTGATCGTTGACTCGTGTTTGAATTGTTTCCATGAAGATTCGTTTCTTAAAAAAACGATCATATAAGTATAAATGTGTTAATATATAAGTGACAATGTGAAAGTAAGTAATTTACTAAAATACTCGATGAATAAAAAAATCAAGTAAAGATGAAATAATTGGGGAAAGTCGATTTTTAAATAAAAACAAATATTTGTTAATTATACACATTTGTGGAAAAGTAAAAGTTCATCAGCAAAGTTAGAGTTGAAATACTACTGCAGTAAATATACTTTTATTTACTAAAGTATAAACAAATTACTTTGTTATATAAAATGGAGTGAAGCACTGAAAGTAAAGATTAATGTGAAACAAGACCCTCTAAGAGACATTAAAGAGACAGTTCATGGTTTTTAAAGTGTCGTATGAGACAGTGACACGTCGTCAGAGCTGACTGTGCTGTGAGCGCCCCCTGCTGCTGAGAACCAACAGGCACAAGGAAAAACAAGTGTGTAACCCACTCACTCTCCCACACCAAAGTCCATAGAGAAAATCAGTGATTTTAGCTCACAGGGACACAGGAGTTGTTGATCCACTGCTGCCTCCATCACTAAGTTCAAATGTCTTATTTTGTCAATTCGGCTTTTGAAATAGTTAATTTAGACTTAACTGAGTGACACAAAGTGACCACACGAGGCAGCAGTAGACCAGCAGCTCCTGTGTCCCTGTGAACTAAAATCACTGATTTTCTCTATGGACTTTGGTGTGGGAGAGTGAGTGGGTTACACACTTGTTTTTCCTTGTGCCTGTTGGCAGCCATGTTTTCACTGAGAGTGAGAGGCTGGTTCTCAGCAGCAGGGGGCGCTCACAGCACAGTCAGCTCTGACGACGTGTCACTGTCTCATACGACACTTTAAAAACCATGAACTGTCTCTTTAATGTCTCTTAGAGGGTCTTGTTTCACATTAATCTTTACTTTCAGTGCTTCACTCCATTTTATATAACAAAGTAATTTGTTTATACTTTAGTAAATAAAAGTATATTTACTGCAGTAGTATTTCAACTCTAACTTTGCTGATGAACTTTTACTTTTCCACAAATGTGTATAATTAACAAATATTTGTTTTTATTTAAAAATCGACTTTCCCCAATTATTTCATCTTTACTTGATTTTTTTATTCATCGAGTATTTTAGTAAATTACTTACTTTCACATTGTCACTTATATATTAACACATTTATACTTATATGATCGTTTTTTTAAGAAACGAATCTTCATGGAAACAATTCAAACACGAGTCAACGATCACGTGACGTCACGAACAGAAACAACGCGCATGTGATCACGTGTTTAGAACAAATTCATAAACAAACGGCACGTAAACAAAGTAAACACTGACCTGCACGAGCTGCGACCATCAACCGAGTGACGACGGGAGCGCGAGGCGCGCTCACGACACACGCGCGCGCGCGCGCACACACACAGAGCCAGTGTCTCACAGAGCAGTGGTTCCCAAACATTGGGTCGCGGCCCACAGACGGCTCGTTTTTTGGATCCCAAACTATAACATGATAAATATGCAGGATTTTTCAACCTTTTCTTGGGGAAAAACAGAATAAATGAAACAAATACATGAATTAAAGTGAAACAGATTTACACCATGTTTTAAATAACGTATAAACGAGTTGCTACATTCGCACAAATTAACAATTGTAAAAATATTTTTACCATCTTTCATTTTTTTAAGCCCTGCGACAGATGTCACATGACTTGATTTAAAGTGACAGCCGTCACAGACCTGAGGCTGGATTTGACTATGATTATAAATGTGCTCATTTCAGGAGCCTCTGATGTTTGATCATTTAATGATTTAAAAATTCTAATAAATATATCTATAAATATAGTTTGGAGAGTTATTGATAGAGTGAGGACATTTTGTCAAAGTGAGGACATTTTGACAGAGTGAGGACATTTTGACATAGTGAGGACATTTTGACAACATGAGGACATTTAGACAAAGTGAGGACATTTTGTCAAAGTGAGGACATTTTGTCAAAGTGAGGACATTTTGTCATAGTGAGGACATTTTGTCAACATGAGGACATTTTGTCAAAGTGAGGACATTTTGTCAAAGTGAGGACATTTTGTCTGGTCCTCACTTCTTTAAAGGGCTTCTTCAGGGTTAAGACCTGGTTTTAGGGTTAGGGTAAGGGTTAGGGTTAGGCATCTAGTTGTGATGGTTAAGGTTAGGGACTAGAGAATGTATTATGTCTATGCACAAACATGTGTGTGTAGTAGTAGTAGTAGCCTGAGAGGACATTTTGTCTAGTCCTCACAACTTTAAAGGGCTGGTTTTAGTGTCACAGTTAGGTTCAGGGTCAGAGACTGAATTATGTTAATGAGTGTCCTCATTAATGCTGCTGTACAACAATGTGTGTGTGTGTGTGTGTGGGGGGGGGGGCTGACACACTCACACTGACCAACAGGGGGCGCTGCATTTCACGGTATACATTATTATGTAATGTAACATTATTTATAACGCACTTTAAAACAACAAAGTTGACACAAAGTGCTAACAATATAAAACATTACTAAAATAATAAAATAAATAAAATGAATGAAAATACAAAACACATTTAAAATATAATAAAATACTAATAAAACATTAAAAAATGTTTTATTATGGCCCGGTACCTGCAGACACCACCAAGAATAAAATCAAATAAATAAAATAAATTAAAATCATGTCAAAAAGTCAGCATCTTGAGCTGTGCCAAAGGCCAAAGTGAACAAGTGGGTTTTAAAAGTGATTTAAAAATGTGTATAGAGGAGGCCTGTCTAATGTACGAGGGCAACTCATTCCATCATTTCCATAATCGTAATTATCATAATTGTAGACGATAATTCCATAATATATCTGTGAAGATTCTCAGTCATCCAGGTCATGGTATCCTTAGTTGGATTTCTTGAAGACGTTCCGCCTCTCAGCCAAGAGGCTTCTTCAGTTCTGTTGGACTGGTGGAGAGTCTGGGACTTATAAACTCCGTCAGGTTCTTGGTCCATGGGATGTGGTTTGGACCACACCCCATGAGAGCTTGGATGAGAGGCGAAACGTCTTCAAGAAATTCAACTAAGTCCAGTTGCCTTTTTTTGCTACACTTTTGGATTCCATAAAATCATCTACAACCTCCTCCATCCTCACAGTATAACCATCAGCATAATCAGTGACTGTATCAGTCAGTGTATATATTATGTTTACATTGTTTGGTTTAGACTCACCTGTTAGAAAATGGACGACCCGACCAACGGCAGCTCGACAGAATACGACTACTTACCGTCCGATGGCAGCTATGACTATGAGATTCCAGTGGACGAGATTCCGGACACCACGCGGGGCCGGGCCTTCTTCGTGGCCACCGTCATCATCGCGGTCGTCCTGGTAACCATCATGCTGGTCTGTGGAGTGGGAAACTGCATGTTCATTGCTAGCCTCGCTCGCTACAAGCAGCTGAGGAACCTGACCAACATGCTGATCGCTAACCTGGCCGTGTCGGACGCGCTGGTGGCGGCAGTTTGCTGCCCCTTCCTGCTCGATTACTACGTGGTGAAGAAGTTGTCGTGGGACCACGGTCTTCTGCTCTGTGCCTCCACCAACTACCTGCGCACTGTCTCCCTCTATGTGTCCACCAACGCACTGCTGGCCATTGCTGTGGACAGGTGAGCTCACCTGGGTCATGTTACGTCTGTTAGCAGGTTACGCTACAATGTTACGACATCACTAACCATTGATTTGAAAAGTTAATGATCACAAGTTTCACGTCTTCTTTAAAATAGAATCACACCAATTTAGTAGATGAATGCTCCATCATTGTGTTAGCGTATGTTAGCTTATATTAGATTGTGCTCGCAAATGTTGGATTATGATAGCTTACATTAACTTTATTAGCTTGTGTTAACTTGCATTAGATTTTGTTAGCTTACATTAACCATGTTAGTGTGTGTTAGCTTCTGTTGTTAGTATAAGTTAGATTGTGTTGTTAATTTTATTGGATTGTTTATCCTGTGCTAGCTTATATTAAATTTTTAGCTTATATGGCTTTTGTTAGCTTACCTTAACTTTGTTAGCTTGTGTTAACTCATGTTGGATTGTGTTATCTTATGTTGCGTTAGCTTATGTTTTGTTAGCTTCTGTTGTTTTTGTTAGCTAATGTTAGATTGTGTTAGCTTATGTTAGGTTTTGGTAGCTTCTGTTGTGTTAGCCCGTCATGTTAGCTAATGTTGTGTTAGCTTAGGTTAGACTGTCTTACACAGATTCCATGTTGTTGGCATGTTTTTTTGTCTCTCTGGAACAGACATAATAAGCCTAGCATAGCATGACTCGGTGACGCCGATCATCGACTGAAATGTTCTGAGTAGAACTGTGGTCTTAGATCTGATATGTGATCATGTGACGTACACTACCGGTCAAAGGTTTGGGTACACTTTCTCAGTGAATTCAATGAGAAAGTGTACCCAAACCTTTGACCGGTAATGTACATGTTAGCAGTCATGTCAGAAGTTTTGTTTTTCCGGTTTTTCAGACAGTAACATTCATATGAAAGTCGGATGCTGTGACTGTGAACCATCAAATCTGAATCTTCTTGTGTCACTGAAGGTCCTCCTTGTCCTCCTTGTCCTCAGTCGTCCACATCATTAGCTACTGAATCTGAACAATGTGGCCGTTAATGTGAACAAAGCCAGTGAGTGTTTGCGTCCAGAGAAGTGACCTCAGCGCTGGTTGTTGTTGGTGGTGTCTGCAGGTACCGGGCCATCCTCCACCCTCTGAGACCTCGGATGAAGCAGCGGACAGCGTGCTGCGTCATCCTGACTGTTTGGATCGTCCCTGTCTTCATCTCCATCCCTTCTGCCTACATGGCTTCTGAGACCAAGTACCCGCATGTGGAAGGTCACGCCCACAAGACCTTCTGTGCTCAGATCTGGCCCGTAGACCAGCAGGTTCTCTACCGCTCGTACTTCCTCCTCATCTTTGCCCTGGAGTTTGTAGGCCCAGTGACCGTCATGGCCATCTGTTACACCTGGATCTCCAAGGAGCTGTGGTTCAAGGATGTTCCTGGTTTCCAGACGAATCAGATCCGGAAGAGGCTCCAGAGGCGTCGAAGGACAGTGGTGGTGCTGATCCTGGTTCTGGTCGCCTATGTTCTGTGTTGGGCACCATACTACGGATTTGCCCTGCTGCGGGACTTTTATCCCACTCTTATCTCCAGGGACAGGAACTCCCTGGTGGCCTTCTACATCATCGAGTGCATCGCCATGAGCAACGGGGTCATCAACACCCTCTGCTTTGTGAGTGTCCGAAACAACACCAGGCACCTGAAGAAGGCGGGCAAGTTCCCACTGAAGCTGGTGACATTTGTGGCCACTAAGTCTGTGGATGAAGGAGAAGCACGGACGTCTTCCCTCCGAGTGACGGAGGAGGTTGAGGGTGGTCGACTGAGATAGAGCAGGTCTGGAGGATCTGGCCAAGGTTCGTGTCCAGAGACAGAAACAGAGGAAGTCACTTTATTCCAAGTTTCCACTTTGTTCGAGAATGTTCTCATGGAAGAACAGAGATGGACCTGGAGTGATGACCTCACTCTCCTACAGATGATCTTCGTCCTCCACAGGAGAAGAGAAGACCTGGAGAAACTCAGGAACCTGAATTACTGATTTTAATCTCTGGAATTTCACAGATTGAAGGTGTGTTTATTTTGTTTGTCCTCACCTGATGGAAATATCTGCTGCAGTTCACGTTCACAAAGACAAATCACTCAGTTTCGACATCATGGAGCATCAGCAGGTTAATGTTTGTCTGCTGCTGCTTTGGTGATGAGCAGCGCCCCCCACAGGCCGGCACAGGTCAGTGGGTGGGCGTGGTGGAGCACCCTCAGCTGTTCTCATCCGTGTTAGTCAGTGAGGAGCTGAGAGAACCGGCAGAAGAACCACACACAGTTGGACCAGGGTCAAGAGGATGTTTGGTTATTAAATGACGTCCGTCCTCTGTGTGGTAGTTAAGGCATCGTTTACTGCCGACTCACCGCTGCTTCTGAGCTGCCGGTGTCTCCACCCGAGTCGGCACTTTCATGGCGCTTTGGTGTGATGATGCTCTGCCAAATGCAGTTCACCTGCAGGTCTGAGGTCCATCTGTCAGTGGTTCTTCTCCTCTTCACATGCAGATGTAGATTATATGTAGATTAGATCAGAAAGCCGCAGCTGTAAATTCTTCCAGAGTTCACTTACAAGTGGACCTGAGTTCGGTTGGTTGGTCCACATCAAACCAAACAAGACCACTTTCAAATCGACCCAAACAAACTGTACTAAAGGGTTTGATTTAACTAAACCAGGCTGGTGTGAACTAAGGGACTGTCCACACAAAGACGAGTCCAGGTGAGTCCACTTAAGTTCTTTTTTGTATCTGCCTTGTATCCACATGTAAACACTAGTTTTTAGACACAGGTCCCACAGTGGACAAATCTCACCACCCCTCTGTTTTTCTGTAAACAACCAATACAGTACTTTAGGAAAACAATTATGTCATAGCCCCGCCCCTTTGTCTTCTTCGTGTGTTTGGTCTTTTTTCTCTTTCTGGTATGAATTATGTCTTTTTTCTTCATTTTATCTGATTGTTTCTTTTGTAATGTTTACTTATTCAACCTGCTCAGCGTCTTCTACTCCACTTCTGGTGTAGCAGCATTACAGCGCCATGTACAGGTCTGACATATGAACTGCAGCATTAAGAGTCTAACAACCTTCAGGTCTGTGAATGGTCAAACCGAAGAACAAAACCACTTCATTAGAAATGTTTCAGTCAAAGACAGGACACGAGGCAGCAGTAGACCAGCAGCTCCTGTGTCCCTGTGAGCTAAAATCACTGATTTTCTCTATGGACTTTGGTGTGGGAGAGTGACTGGTTTACTTGATTTATGCTAAAACTCTCACTCACTCATTCACTCACTCATTTTCTACCGCTTTATCCATTAAGGGTCGTGGGGGGGCGCCGGTGCCTAACTCTAGCTGACTTAGGGCAAGAGGCATGCTAAAACTTAGAATCAAATTATTCAACAATAACCACAAACTTTACTTGATGCCACTTAAACTTTAATGACACAAATTTTTGGGAGAGAAAATCATTTAATTCATGAATTAAAGAGGGAAATGTGACTTTTTGTGTAATTGGTTAAAAATTCACCATGAAACGATGATGATGAAGATGATGTTATACATCGTTGTGCAGCCTTGACTCTCTGATTGTCAACTGTTTTGCTTGTGGTTGTCATGACGACACCTGCTGCACCTTGGCAACAGAAAGCAACTTTAAAAACCCAAAAAAAGTCAGAAATGTCGCGTGATGATGTGAATAAACAAAAGAGCTGACGCTGAGCGTTTAAGCTCCAGGTTCACGTTCATCCAGGACTGAGCTGACCGGACCTAACGGACCTAACAGGGCACTGAAACCTTTATTTTGAACTCTGAGACTATGTTTTTAAAACCTGTGGGGTCATGTTTTAGTGTGGACTAACAGAAAGTGAGACCTTTATTTTGAAAGACTATGGGGTTGTGTTACAGCATGGACTAACAGAAAGTGAGACTTTTATTTTGAAAAACTATGGGGTTGTGTTATAGCGTGGACTAACAGAAAGTGAGACTTTTATTTTGAAAGACTATGGGGTTGTGTTACAGCATGGACTAACAGTAAGTGAGACTTTTATTTTGAAAAACTATGGGGTTGTGTTATAGTGTGGATTAACAGAAAGTGAGACTTTTATTTTGAAAGACTATGGGGTTATTATATAGCGTGTACCGTCAGAAATTGAGACTTTTATTTTGAAAAACTATGGGGTTGTGTTATAGTGTGGACTAACAGAAAGTGAGACTTTTATTTTGAAAGACTATGGGGTTATGATATAGCATGTACCGTCAGAAATTGAGACTTTTATTTTGAAAAACTATGGGGTTGTGTTATAGTGTGGACTAACAGAAAGTGAGACTTTTGATGACACAGTTGTCCACGTAACTAAGCAACAGGCTGCTTCCTGTTTCCACCTGGATGATTAAACTATCAGTGTTTTAAAAAGATGAAGAGAAATAAAGAAATGTTTCAAGCAGCAGCACTTTACCTTGAGAAGATTAGAACCTAAACAGCTGCTAATGCTAATGTTAGCTATGTAGCAATAACAGAAATGACATTAACAAACTTAGAAATGTCTCAACGTACTCAAACACCTGTACATCACAGAGGGAGGCAACGGTTTAATCTTTTCACAGAAGATGACAAACTTAGCCTCGATAAAAGTAGCCTCAATGAAAAGTAGCACTGACAAACCTAGCCTTGTTGAACGTAGCCTCGAGCTACAGAAGATGACAAACGTACACAACCGGTCAAAAGTTTAGGTTCACTTTCTCATTGAATTCAATTAAACATTTGACCGGTAGTGTAGCCTCCAAAAACGTAGCCTCAACGAAAGTAGCATCGACAAAGCTAGCCTCGATGAACGTAGCCTCGAGCTACAGAAGATGACGAACGTAGCCTCGAGCTACAGAAGATGACAAACGTAGCCTCGAGCTAGCCTCGAGCTACAGAAGATGACAAACGTAGCCTCAAGCAACAGAAGATGACAAACGTAGCCACGAGCTAAAGAAGATGACAAACGTAGCCTCGAGCTACAGAAGATGACAAACGTAGCCTCGAGCTACAGAAGATGACGAACGTAGCCTCGAGCTACAGAAGATGACGAACGTAGCCTCAAGCAACAGAAGATGACGAACGTAGCCTCGAGCTACAGAAGATGACAAACGTAGCCTTGAGCTAGCCTTGAGCTACAGAAGATGACAAACGTAGCCTCAAGCTACAGAAGATGACAAACATAGCCTCCAAAAACGTACCCTCAACAAAAGAAGCATCAACAAAGCTAGCCTCGATGAACGTAGCCTTGAGCTACAGATGACAAACATGGTCTTGAGCTACAGAAACAGTAATGATCACAGAAATGAGGGAATCAGATCTGACAGCATTAACCCATGACAGGAAATGATTCATTTGAAAAACATCAAGCTGTGAAGTTTAAAACATTAGCGTCTAAACTGTGTAGCAGTAGCACAGTATAGCATACCATAGCATATGTTAGCATGCTGAAGTGTAGCATAGTATTCTGTAGCACAGCATACTGTAGTGCAGCATATTATACTGTACATACAGTAGCATAGCATACTGTAGCATAGCAAAGAAGAGGGTAACGTAGCAGAGTGCAACATGGTCCAGTGTAGTGTATTTATTGTAGAACAATGTAGCATAGCTTAGAATAGTATAGCCTAGCATAGCATGGCGTATCCTAGAACAGTGTAGCTTAGCATAGCATATAATAGCGTGGAAGTGTCTTGGTCTTGCAAAAGTCCAAAAAACAAACTCAAACACAAACAGGAAGTGGCGTCTACTTCCTCCTCTGCAGAAACACCTTTGCTTCCTTCTGCAGTCTTTTGATGTCCTCCTTGCCGCTGTCCTCAGAGTCAGGAGGGACATAGTCCTCGTCGTCCCCCACGTCCTCGCTGTCGTCGTCAATGAAGCTGTCGACGTCCTCGTCGTCCTCGTCTTCATCGTCGTGGGCGGGGCTCTTCTTGGGGGCGGTACGTGTGGCACGAGCTGCAGAGACAGTGACACTGTGAGCGTGTTGAGAGCGTGTTATGAGCGTGTTATGAGCATGTTATGAGCATGTTATGAGCGTGTTGTGAGCGTGTTGTGAGCATGTTGTGAGCATGTTGAGAGCATGTTGAAAGCGTGTTGTGACCATGTTGTGACCATGTTGTGAGCGTGTTGTGAGCATGTTGAGAGCATGTTGAAAGTGTGTTGTGACCATGTTGTGAGCGTGTTGTGAGCATGTTGTGAGCATGTTGAGAGCATGTTGAAAGCGTGTTGTGACCATGTTGTGAGCGTGTTGTG
>JAFBJR010000746.1:21008-55346 GCA_016785285.1 Brachirus orientalis | reverse complement strand
TGTCTCTGTTGTTGTTGTCTCTGTTGTTGTTGTCTCTGTTGTTGTTGTCTCTGTTGTTGTTGTCTCTGTTGTTGTTGTCTCTGTTGTTGTTGTCTCTGTTGTTGTTGTCTCTGTTGTTGTTGTCTCTGTTGTTGTTGTCTCTGTTGTTGTTGTCTCTGTTGTTGTTGTCTCTGTTGTTGTTGTCTCTGTTGTTGTTGTCTCTGTTGTTGTTGTCTCTGTTGTTGTTGTCTCTGTTGTTGTTGTCTCTGTTGTTGTTGTCTCTGTTGTTGTTGTCTCTGTTGTTGTTGTCTCTGTTGTTGTTGTCTCTGTTGTTGTTGTCTCTGTTGTTGTTGTCTCTGTTGTTGTTGTCTCTGTTGTTGTTGTCTCTGTTGTTGTTGTCTCTGTTGTTGTTGTCTCTGTTGTTGTTGTCTCTGTTGTTGTTGTCTCTGTTGTTGTTGTCTCTGTTGTTGTTGTCTCTGTTGTTGTTGTCTCTGTTGTTGTTGTCTCTGTTGTTGTTGTCTCTGTTGTTGTTGTTGTTGTTGTCTCTGTTGTTGTTGTTGTTTGTGTCTCTGTTGTTGTTGTCTCTGTGTTGTTGTTGTTGTTGTCTGTGTCTCTGTTGTTGTTGTTGTTGTCTCTGTTGTTGTTGTCTCTGTTGTTGTTGTTTGTGTCTCTGTTGTTGTTGTTGTTTGTGTCTCTGTCGTTGTTGTCTCTGTGTTGTTGTTGTTGTTGTCTGTGTCTCTGTTGTTGTTGTCTCTGTTGTTGTTGTTGTTGTCTCTGTTGTTGTTGTTTGTGTCTCTGTTGTTGTTGTTGTTTGTGTCTCTGTTGTTGTCTCTGTGTTGTTGTTGTTGTTGTCTTTGTCTCTGTTGTTGTTGTTTGTGTCTCTGTTGTTGTTGTTGTTTGTGTCTCTGTTGTTGTTGTCTCTGTGTTGTTGTTGTTGTTGTCTCTGTTGTTGTTGTTGTTTGTGTCTCTGTTGTTGTTGTCTCTGTGTTGTTGTTGTCTGTGTCTCTGTTGCTGTTGTTGTTGTCTCTGTTGTTGTTGTCTCTGTGTTGTTGTTGTCTGTGTCTCTGTTGTTGTTGTTGTTTGTGTCTCTGTTGTTGTTGTTGTTTGTGTCTCTGTTGTTGTTGTTGTTTGTGTCTCTGTTGTTGTTGTCTCTGTGTTGTTGTTGTTGTTGTTGTTTGTGTCTCTGTTGTTGTTGTTGTTTGTGTCTCTGTTGTTGTCTCTGTGTTGTTGTTGTCTCTGTTGTTGTTGTTGTCTCTGTTGTTGTTGTCTCTGTTGTTGTTGTTGTTTGTGTCTCTTTTGTTGTTGTCTCTGTGTTGTTGTTGTCTGTGTCTCTGTTGTTGTTGTTTGTGTCTCTGTTGTTGTTGTCTCTGTGTTGTTGTTGTCTGTGTCTCTGTTGTTGTTGTCTCTGTGTTGTTGTTGTCTGTGTCTCTGTTGTTGTTGTTGTTGTTTGTGTCTCTGTTGTTGTTTGTGTCTCTGTTGTTGTTGTCTGTGTTGTTTTTGTTGTTGTTGTCTGTGTCTCTTCACCCTCACCACCGAGGGGCGCTGTGACTCCTTGGTCTTTGATGTGAATCCTTGTCTGATTGGCTGTTGTCTCCTGTGTCAGGTGACTCTGGTGAGGAACTACACGCGCAGCTGTGTGAAGAGAGACTGGCTGAGTGGACGCTACAGTCATGTGACGTCAGCGGAGCAGCTGATTGGTAGGAAGATGACGCCGTTGGACGCTGAGACGTGGGGAGAGATCCTGCAGGCTGAGCTGGACAGATGACCTGAACTCTAATGCACATTTTATACTTTGTCAAAAACAACTGTACATAACTCATATATTTAACTTTTTTATGGGGAAAAGATCAAATGAAACAATATTTTAAATGAACAGTGTGAATGATTTGATGTAAATATTGTATGTTTGTTAGAAAATAAATCACGTGTGTGTGTGTGTATGTATTGTTGACACGTGTCTCAACACTGAGACTGTCCGCTCTGCAGATCAACGTTCCTTTTCAGATTTATTTAACCAGGTAATTCAAGTAATTGACTCAACTACATAAAAATATTAAATTTAACAAGTATATGCATAAAATGAAAAAGTTATATTAATGAAACAAAAGTAGTAAATTAATAAAAAATAAATAGTGAATAAAAATAGCTATGTACAGTAGAAAACAAAGGCTGTAAATAAATAAGATTTACATAAATAAAACTAATACAGTAAACTTGTCATACTTATAAACAATAAATGAAAACCTGCACATAATGAAACAAATGCAGTAAATTACAAAGCCAATATGTAAATTAAACACAAATGCATATACTTAAATTAATAATTTAATTAATAAATATAAAGAAATAATAAAAGATAGTTAACAGTTTAAAGATTAATGAAACAGAAGCAGTGGATTAATTAATACAATTTTAATAAATACAGAAAATAAATAATAGTTTCCATTACATGAACGAAGGTCAGGAACAAAATGGATGAAGATTCATGAGGTTCAGTCAAACTCAAAAGTACAAAATAAAACGAACCTGAAACCATTTTTATTTGTTTACGTCAGAAAATAATCAACAACAATCACGTCAATCGTTAAGCCCGGAAGTAATGGGAGAAAACGCTTTTACTTTGAAGGACGTAGCCGGAAGCAACTTTGCGTTGCGCTTGACGTTGGTCACCGCTGCTCCGCATCCACCGCAGCATCCAACCTCCCCTCCCCCCGCGAGACAAAACCGACACAGCACCGAACCGAACCCGAACCGGCGCCGGAGCACAGAAGTGAAGAAGCCGCGAACATGGACGACGTGCCCCCGCTGATCCACATCTCCATCAGCCTGAAGATCCAGCCCAACGACGGAGCCGTTTTCTTCAAGGTGGACGGAAGCCGGTTCGGTCAGACCCGGACCATCAAACTGCTGACCGGCTCCAAATACAAGATGGAGGTGGTGGTGAAGCCGGGGAACGTGGAGGCCACGTAAGAAACGGTTCTGTGTATGTGTAAAATAAATAAATACAAAAATATCAACAACAACAACAAAGAAGAAGAGACTCCTGCTGCTAATGCTGCTGCTAATGCTGCTGCTACTGCTGCTGCTAATGCTGCGCCCCCTGCAGGCCTGAACCTCTCACACACACACACATGAATTAATCATCATCAAGTGCTGCCTTATGTTACTGCTGCTGCAGGTGACAGGGGGCGTGGTCTGTTTACGGGTGATGTTTCCAGGTGACAGGGGGCGTGGTCTGTTTACGGGTGATGTTTCCAGGTGACAGGGGGCGTGGTCTGTTTACTGGTGATGTTTCCAGGTGACAGGGGGCGTGGTCTGTTTACTGGTGATGTTTCCAGGTGACAGGGGGCGTGGTCTGTTTACTGGTGATGTTTCCAGGTGACAGGGGGCGTGGGTTGCCCGTTGCTGATGATGGATCATTTTTTCATTGACCTGAGTTTTATCGTGCTTATTGTCTGACTCTTTTAAAGCTTCAGTGAGAATTAGTGACATCTAGTGGTGAAACTGCAGATTCTCCTCCACACGTTGATTGGTTAGGGTTAATCCAAATGTAACTCAGGTTAGTTGTTAGCTGTTGTTAGCAATACCAGTCGATAACAACGCTCTACCTGTTTATGTTTTGTTTTTTTGCTCTCACAAACAACGTAACAGTGAAATCCAGGGTCAGGGGTCAGGGGTCAGGGCTTATTTGTTGTGTCTTTTGTTAGAAATAAGAAAAAAATGCTTAACGCTCGTGTGTCCATGCTGCTGTAGAAAAACATGGCCGCCTCCATAAAGCAAGGCCCTTCTCTACAGCACAGGTTAACACTTATTCTAAGGCTACGATTTTTATTATTAAAACACTAACGGGTGCTTTAATATTCTAACAATGAAGATGAAACTCTAAACTTGAGTATAGTCAGTCAGTCATGGGGCTCAGTGGGCGTGTCCTATTACAGTGGGAAGGCAGGAAGTAGAAAAACAATAGTTTTGTTGGTTTGTTGGCCATGGTTTGAAAAAAAAGTAATTTTAAAGAATCACATCAGTTGCTAACACGTCTGTAACCCTTAATATCAGAACTGAAATTCTTAAATAAATTACAACTTTATTTCATGAATGTCATTTAAAACATATACATATTAATCTGAACTTAAAAGTTCTGAAAATTCAGGAAAATTTGTTTGGGGGACCCAAAAAAAAAAAAACTCCCCCACGACCCACGCGTGGGTCCCGACCCAGTCTTTGGGGAACACTTTGTTGCAGCTAAACTCATGGACACGCCTCCTCTCTTCTCCACAGCAACATGAACATTGGGGGCGTGGTCTTCCCTCTGGAGCAGCAGTCCAGAGACGCCGACTCCGTGGTTTACCACGGTCAGTACGTCACTGAGGGCGTCCCTCACACCAAGAGCGGAGACAGACAGCCCGTCCAAGTTAGCATCGAGGTGAGACCACGGACACTGTGTTGGGCTGTTTGTTTGACCGCCATGTTTTTGACGCAGTCTCTGTGTTTGCAGTTTAACAAGGCGGGAACGTTTGAGACGGTGTGGCAGGCCAAGTACTACAACTACTACAAGAGGGAGCACTGTCAGTTTGGAAACAAGTTCAGCAGCATCGAGTACGAGTGCAAACCCAACGAGACCAGGACCCTGATGTGGATCAACAAGGAGACGTTCAACTGAGTCACAGTCAAGACTGTCACCGAACGTCAGCGTCAAACCGCAGACGTGACCTGAAGGTCGTGAAGTTTTATCAAACACTTCTGCTTCAAAGCTGCTCTCTGATCCACCGCGGACACTCGGGACCACAAAATGGCCGACAGAGGGAAAGATGGAGCAGTTTCCTCTAAAATCTCTCTTTTATAAAACTTAGCGACCGAGCATCTTGAGTTTATTCTTGATAGTAAGCACTGACTGTGCTGTGAGCGCCCCCTACTGCTGAGAGCCAGTACCAGACACAGAGGCCCACGCAGAACAGATTTTTATCCATGTAACAAAAGACTTTTGTAATAAACTCTTCATTAGTTTAAGTTCACGTCTTTATGTCACTGTTAGACAGACTTTTCCAACAGGAAAGTGAAGTTTGTAAACCACTCACTCTCCCACACCAAAGTCCATAGAGAAAATCAGTGATTTTAGGTTGATCCACTGCTGCCTCCATCACTAAGTTCAAATGTCTTATTTTAGTAAATTCAGCATTTAAAATCCTTTGTTCAGATTTACATCAGTGACACAAAGTGACCACACGAGGCAGCAGTAGACCAGCAGCTCCTGTGTCCCTGTGAGCTAAAATCACTGGTTTTCTCTATGGACTTTGGTGTGGGAGAGTGAGTGGTTTACAGTTAGAGTTCATGAGCTGAGTCTTTTGTTAAATGGTCCTTGTGTCTCAGGCTGGTTCTCAGCAGCAGGGGGCGCTCACAGCACAGTCAGCTCTGACTGTATGTCAGTATCTCAGAATGTTTCCGAGTGTGGCTTTAAAGCAGGAGCACAGAACAAATACAGTAAGAATCCACATTTTAAGGCCAGAGCTGTGTCTCAGTTTAAAGCCCACCTCCTTCAGACGCTGCATTTAAAGGGGTATTACGTCACAGTTGTCCCATTCCTAAGGCTCCTCCCCCTCTTTCCATCCCCCACCCAAACTAGCACATGGTTCATTGGGCAGCAGTAACAAATGTTAAAATGTAAATGACAAATGTAAATTTGTTGCTAGGTGACAGCGGTAACCCTGGTTCAGATTCTGAGGTCTGCATCCTCTAAAGGAGGCGGAGCCTACAAGAAGACACAGCTCAGGTGTGGAAACAGGTAAGAAATCTGTTAGCCTAGCTTAGCTTAAGGTGCGCAACAAATCAAAAGTTTGTATGTACGATTTTCTGTATGACTTGTTTACATACACTTGTTAGCTAACATGCTAGTCACTAAACAGCCTGTAAACCAGACAGACCTGCAGCAGCTAAGCTAACATTTTTCAATCTGCTGTCACAGTTTGTTTTAGGCTAGGCTAACGACTAAACCTATCACTGCGTTTGATGAGACAATTTCATGTCAGGTCTTTTTTTCGGGAGGATATAAATAAATAATAAAAATCACAAAAATGATGCAGATGTTCTTAAACAGCCGTTGATTTGACCGCAGCTAACAAGTGTTAGCTAAAGATATTTAACCTTATTTATGATTTGTGTGAATATGTGAGACGATGTACGAGTGTGTACAGCATTGTCATTGTTCGACTTTTCATATAAACTGTCTTATGGCTAATATTTATTTTGAAAAAAATTACATGGTCACTGTAGCAGAAAATGACTTTAGCATTTAAGTTATGTTAGCTAAGTAGTAAGTGCTAATGTAGTCCTTTTAATCTACACATTATTTTGGTATTTGACAGTGTAGCAACATGCCCACTGACAGCAGCAGGGGGCAACACTGTGTGTACAACACTAAAATGATTCAACACTAAAAAACAAACCCTATCTAAAAATGTATAAGGTCATCAGGAGTTTGAATGAGTTGACAACGTGGAATAACAACTTCAGGGGGCGCTACAACAGAAACCGCCCTCTTAACTGACTAATGGAGACGTCCAACAAAAAAGTCTCATTAGCGACTGTGGGACAACAGTCCATGTTAGCACTCCACCGCCTCGTAGCTAATGTTACTGTTTAGAACTGAGGTCTGAAACTCAAATGACCTGAGGACCAATTTTATTTATTTATTGCGATAAATATTTAGTAGAATTTCAAAAAGTGTTTGTTCTGATATGGAATGAAATATAGTTGTGTGTGTGTTTTGTGTACGACTGAACTTATTTTGCCAAATATGATCCCTTTGTTATGATTCACACCTCAGTGTGTCAACTTTGCTGTTTTGTTACGTTGTTCAACTGAGAAAAGTAAAATATCTGTGAATAAACCAAATGACAAAAAACAACGGTGTGTTTGTGTTCAACTGTTGTTCTGTTTTTGCTAGATTTGCTAACTAGCAAGCTAATCTAGTCCATTCGATAAACACATGACTTTGGTGTTCTGTTCTTAAAAACAGCACAGCAACATGTCTTTACACCACTAGAGGGCAGTAGTGTGTGTGTGTGTGACACAAGTGCTGAAAAAATGTGGACGTGGTCGTCATAGAAACAGCCGTGACGACACAAAGACACAAACACGTGACGGTCACAGCAGTAGTTTTCTTTTTCCTCACTTTTCTAAACAGATGAGTTCACTGAATGGTTCAGTACTTCCTGACTCCGTCTGACACAGTCACTGAAGTGAAATCCGGCTGAACGGCTTGTGATTGGGCTCACCATCTCCGTCTTTCAGCAGTGCTGTCGCTAAATACACCAGACTCCTCTGTTAAATATGGACATTTTACAAATGTCCTTGTTAAATGTTGCAGATTAACGCATGTTTTCAGGATTATTTTCAAGTCTTTTTAACTGATCTACAGTTCAACATTGTTGACATTGCACAGTTCGACACTCTTCCAGTGACGACGCTCTCTGACCAATCAGTGGCCGGCAGTCTGTCCACGTCACAGTTTAGTATCGGCTCATCTGGAACCTCTACAGAGCAGGTTCTAAGAAAAGGACCAGGTACCAGGTTCTATGATGGGAAAGAAAGAAAAAAAACTGAGTAGAGTCGAGCCGAGCCGTGCTAGAACGGTGTAGTGGAAAAGCGTCATAAACAAACAACGGTAAAAAATGACAACATCCAAACTAACATTTAGCTAAAAACAAACCACTGCTGACAGATTACACCTTCAGGGGGCGCTACACATGAAACGTCCTCCTTTTAAGGGTTCAAACATTCACGATTAGACAACAGCTAACGTTAGCTCTCCACCACTGTTTACTTAATATAACTTTAATATGATGTTACATGAGTGATTGTTATGTAAGTGTGTTTGTGTGAGCTATTGCTACTGAAGCTACTCCCTCCCTCCCTCTCCGCTGCTCTCTCTCTCTCTCTCTCTCTCTCTCGGTACCGGTGTCCGCTGCTCGGTGTGTGTTCGTCAGACCGTCGCGTCTCTGTGGTTCGGTACCGCGGCTCTGACTCTCTAACTCTCCACCTGTGGCGGTAAAACAAAATGGTGAGGAGTCGTTTCATCTTTGTGTTTGAAATTGTCTCTATTTAAGTGTGAAAAACTGAAGACCGTTAGCTAGCGTTAGCCGCAGGTTAGCTCTGCGCTGAATTTAGTCAGAGTCTGCTAACGTTAGCCGCAGGTTAGCTCTGCGCTGAATTTAGCAACGGTCTGCTAACGTTAGCCGCAGGTTAGCTCTGCGCTGAATTTAGTAACAGTCCGCTAACGTTAGCCGCAGGTTAGCTCTGCGCTGAATTTAGCAACGGTCTGCTAACGTTAGCCGCAGGTTAGCTCTGCGCTGAATTTAGCAACGCTCCGCTAGCGTTAGCCGCAGGTTAGCTCCCAGTTCGCCAACAGTGTGACGCAGCAATTAATATTTCCCCACTGTCATTCTCTTTTGTCACACACTTGTTTGTAATTACTCTGAACTGTGGATTTGTACAGTAGAGCTACAATGCTAGCCAGCAGGCTAGCTACTAGCTGGAGGCGTACCGCCGGAATCATCACCTTCAAAATAAAAGCATATCTTGTGAAAACTCGAACCTCTTTAGAGAAGATTGTCGGTTGTAATTTGTGTATTTTTTGTTAGAGCTGCAACGATTGATCGATTAATACTTGATTACTAAACCGATTGTTTACTTTGAAAACAGTCGTTGATTAATACTTTTTCGATTATCTTTGTTGCTCTTTAACATTAAAAAAAACAAAACAAAAACCGAGGAAATAGATCGACATTGGTCCTTTTTAGTATTTGATTAATAAAACAATTGACATTATTCTGTGTGTAAAATATATATGTAATATTAAAATATGTAAAAGGTTGACTGCAAATAATCCAAGGTGATAATGCGTCTCTTTTTCATCATATAAATCATATACACGTATTAATACATGTGTCTAAATGTGTAATTTAATAGCATCAAATTATATTAAAAAGTGAATGTCCATGGAATTGAGTTAATTTTAAAAGGGACAGTTCTGTTTTTTGGACTTTGGTCAGTCAGTCATGTGATCAGTAAGAAAAAGTGTTATCTTGGTGACTTTGGTGTTAAGTGGATTAAATCTGTTTTTCCTTGTGTAGCAGTAGGGGGCGCTCACAGCACAGTCAGTGCTGATTATGAGTATTTTTTCCCCTAAACATAACGATAAATGTCAAAGTTTGAATCTTAAAGTTAAGAGTTTTTTCCACAATAATTTTTTTCTCTTTTTCAGGGAAATGAAGCCAGTTACCCTCTGGAAATGTGTTCACACTGTAAGTAATGATAATAAGTTCATCCACACTTTGTTTTCATGATGTAAATAAAAGTAAACAGTGAAAATATGATGTCTGCATTTAAATAGAGACAATACTTGAATTTCTTTGAAGCTAAAAATCACGGCATTTTTTTTACGCTAAACAATCTGCTCTCTGAGGTAACGGCTAACATGCTTTCCTAGCTAAAAGCTAATTTTGATCTCTGTAGCTATTGGCTAACACCCCTGGACACACTTGCGTCCTAGCATGTTAGCAGTGTTCTGCAGACATTTAAAAGCAACTGAAACTTTGATGTGAAAACTGAATTAAGAGTTTCTTTTTATTTCTGAAATAACTTCCTGTGACTAAAGTAAAAGTAAAAGACAGACGCTGAGAGCAGACGTTAACTTCCTGTTGACCCTGGGACACCAGACCTCACCATGTCCCCAGGGTCCAGGCCATTGGGCTTGTCACAGTGATTAGTGTTGAGAGACGTGTCACATGACACGCTGGTGTTGAGGATTAGCACGAGCTGCTGCTTCAGTCTGAACAGTCATGGCTGCCACCAACAAGAAAGCAGGTGAGTTTGTAAACAGGAGGCAGGAAGTGAGACGCAGGTGACCTCGGGTGTGTCCCGACAGTCCCCAGGAACAGCTGATGTCCACACCTGTCCCCGTCTCACTCACGTCTTTGTCTCTCTGCTTTGTTTCAGTCGACGCTGATGAGATTAAGAGGCTGGGAAAGAGATTTAAGAAACTGGACCTGGATAACTCGGGCTCTCTGAGTGTGGAGGAGTTCATGTCTCTTCCTGAGCTCCAGCAGAACCCGCTGGTCCAGAGAGTCATCGACATATTCGACACAGACGGGAACGGAGAAGTCGACTTTCAGGGTAAGTGGACTGAAGGACAGCAGCTGCTCTGTCGCCGCGTCTCTTCCTGGGATTATTTATCTGATGTGGAAAAATAATCTGAGTTCACGGCATGTTAGTGACTTATTCTCATTTCTGGTTTTGACAGAGTTCATTGAAGGAGTTTCACAGTTCAGTGTCAAAGGTGATAAAGAGCAGAAGCTGCGCTGTAAGTGTCCTTCACTCATCTTCATCATCATAACAGACTCAGGTTCACTGACCTCACCCTCAACTAACAGAGCAGCACCTGTTTTGATAATGACAAACACACTCCATCAGTGAGTTCAAAAGTTTATATTTGTGATTTTGGCTTTAGAAATATAAATAATTTAGATTTACCTCAGTGACACAAAGTGACCACACGAGGCAGCAGTAGACAGACTCAGGTTCACTGACCTCACCCTCAACTAACAGAGCAGCACCTGTTTTGATAATGACAAACACACTCCATCAGTGAGTTCAAAAGTTTATATTTGTGATTTTGGCTTTAGAAATATAAATAATTTAGATTGACCTCAGTGACACAAAGTGACCACACGAGGCAGCAGTAGACCAGCAGCTCCTGTGTCCCTGTGAGCTAAAATCACTGATTTTCTCTATGGACTTTGGTGTGGGAGAGTGAGTGGTTTACAAACTTCACTTTCCTGTTGGAAAAGTCTGTCTAACAGTGACATAAAGACGTGAACACGTTCACACACACACAAACGTTGACAGATGTGTCTCACTTGCGCCTCCATGTGGCACGTAATGTCCCCACAGTTGCCTTCAGGATCTACGACATGGACAAAGACGGCTTTATATCCAACGGTGAGCTGTTCCAGGTTCTGAAGATGATGGTGGGAAACAACCTGAAGGACACGCAGCTGCAGCAGATCGTTGACAAAACCATCATCAACGCTGACAAAGACGGAGACGGCAGGATATCGTTTGACGAGTTCTGCGCCGTAAGTCCTCACAAACAAAGACAAAAACATGCTAGGACTTTGTAACCATGTCGACCGTCTTACTACCCTACAATGTTTTTCACGTGTTTGTGCTGATTCTGTCGTCACATACGAACTGGACTCAAACATGAATTGCTTAGATGTTAAAGGTCAGATGATATCTTTTGTTGTACTAGTCAACTCTATAAAAATAAAATACATGTTATGTTTTTAGTGTTAGTAGTCATTCCACTGCCATTAGCAGCAACAGGAAGTAGACTCACTTCACAGAACAAATCATTGCAATAAATATAGCTTATATTCACAACTCTTATAAAATATAACACACGTGTTTATTTTTTTCCCCTGTTTTAGTTCATTCTATAAAATAAGACACATTTCTGTGTCATTAGCAGTGAGAAAGCGGGTAAATGCGGGTAATGACAGTCATCAGAAACAACGTTGGCCCTCAGCTCTTTGTCTCCCCCTGCAGGTCGTTGGAGGATTGGACATTCACAAGAAGATGGTGGTCGACGTCTGACCACACACACACACACACGTTCTGAAGCCAAACTTTAACCTTTTATGACTGAACAGGAAGTCATCGGTCACATGATGTGATCAGCTGATGAATGTTTATTTATTTTCAGCAAGTGTTTCAAGTTGACTAGTGATCATGTGACGCTGCAGGACATTTTATCAATCACTTAAAATGATCATTGGAATAGTTGCCAATATTTTAAAAAAAACAAAAACCGTGAAAGATTGATCCATAATTTTTTGTTTTGCTGCCGTTAATTCCAGTCGGACCTGAACGCGGCACGATGTGTTTAAAGTGCTTCGGTAGTTTTGTGTACAGGTGTTTCCAGATGCACACTGTCGCCCCCTTCAGGTCGATTCAGGTTTCCATTGATGGTGTCAAATAAAACAGTCTCAGTAATGAGAAACGATGGGATGATTTGATGTTAAATAAGATGCTTTCCTTCTGTGTTTGCTGCTCTTGTTGTTGTGACTGAGGAGGAAAAACAAGCAACAACAACATGACGCTGCTGTGATGTGTTCACTGACCTGCCTGTACAAACCAAACCTGTTTCCTGTTTGTGTCTTTGGTGCATGCTGCGTGACGTCACAGTGACGCTCCGACTGTTTACATTACAACTGATGACATCACGTGTGTTTGGTTGAATATTTACATTTTTAAAATTAGGTTTTGAAGCATGATTCTTAGAAATGATAGGACATTGTTTTATTTATTGACTGATGATGTAAAATGGAGTCAGGATGTTATTATTCTTATTCTTATGGATGATGATGTAACTCGTGTGAAGATCAATCATTTGTTTTGTGTTTACTTTTGTATTTTCAGAGTTTTAGCTCGTTAACGGACGATTGGCGTCACGTTTCTCTTTGGTTGTTTGACGAAACTCAAACGGGTTTGTTGGTTTAAAGGTCACGTGGTTTTCAGATGAGGTTTCACACTGGAAATAAATGAAAATAAAGTGTCTGAAAGTTTACACTGTATCCGAGTCTTTTTATTAAATTCTGAGCTAACAGCTAACCCTGCTCTCCAAGCTAACATTAATTCTTTAATCTCTATTTGAAATGCTGTTATGGCCAACCTGCAGTACCTTTACAGCCCGTACTTTGAGAACCCCTGCTCATTGACAAATGACAAATTCCAGTATTTAATGATGACGATCAGTAGTGAGATCAATATACATATACATACAATATACAATATACAAGTGCTGAACAGACGTGAAAGTAAACCAACATAATAAAACAAGCCAAAATATTAGCCTAGCTTAGCATGAAGAAGTTGATTAGCTTAGCGTAATGACATGCAGCAGGGGGGAAATTGGTAGCCTAGCTTAGAATTAAGACTGGTAGAAGGGAAAGACTGTTACCCGAGCAGGAAAATATTGTTAGCTTAGCTTAGCAAAATGAAGGGCAGCAGGGGGAATCAAAAGCCTGACACTAGCTTTGAGAAAACATTGATCACTTCCTGTTTGTAATCATGCAATGACAGGTAAAAATGTTCAAGGAAAATAAAGTAAACAAGCAAATTGTTGAATTGGTCCTTTAAAAATGCTTATAACTTGATTTTAAAGACTTTCAGAGTAAAGGTGAAGAACACCTACAGTTTAATTTTGAAACATTGGAAGGAGAAATAATGTCCAGACATTTATTTTGAAATGCAAACAAAGCTTACGATGGTCACTTCCTGTGTGGCTCCTCCCTCAGACAGGTCAGGTGACACATGGTTTGTGGGCGGCCTGAAGTCGCTGTCGTCGTCTCTCCATCGCCTGCTGCTTCTTCAGCTCGATCTCTGCGGCCGAACATTTTCTCACAACTGCAGCTGAAACACAGCTAACGCTTAGACTCCGCCCACTCTGAACCCACTCTGAACCCACTCTGAACCCACTCTGAACCCACGCCGAGCCCATTCCTGACCACGAAAAAAAAAAAAATCCCTCCATCCACTTATGTTTTAGCTCCACATCAAAAATCTTCTTCATTCGCAGCAAAACAAACAGGTTTTGTCAAAGTGCTACTTGCTCCAGTTTGATCGCAGAATCAAGGATTTACTTGATTCTGACAAAAACTTAAATGACAGAATCAGTAAACATTGGCTCTTTCTGTCCCGATCAGACCCGGTTTATCGCTGACGCGTCATGTATCGGTGCATATTCGGGCTCTTACCTTTGTTGTTCAGATTGTTTGGCTTCTTGAAGGTGAACTGGTCTTTGCTGTTGTTCCTCAGTGGAGGCGCTGCAGCTGACAAGACTCCGCCTCCTGACCACCAACTTTCTGTTTGTGTGGAGTTAAATGAATCCATCCCTGTGTCAGAGGAAAACTGTTAGCCTAGCTTAGCATAGAGACTGGCAACAGGACAGAAACTGTTAGCCTAGCTCAGCATAGAGACTGGCAACAGGACAGAAACTGTTAGCCTAGCTCAGCATAGAGACTGGCAACAGGACAGAAACTGTTAGCCTAGCTCAGCATAGAAACTGTTAGCCTAGCTCAGCATAGAGACTGGCAACAGGACAGAAACTGTTAGCCTAGCTCAGCATACAGACTGGCAACAGGACAGAAACTGTTAGCCTAGCTCAGCATACAGACTGGCAACAGGACAGAAACTGTTAGCCTAGCTTAGCATAGAGACAGGCTCTTACCTTTGTTGGTCTCAGTGGACTTCCGGTTGATTGGCTTCTTGAAGGTGAACTGGTTTTTGCGGTCGTTGCATGGTGGCGCTACAGCAGAAGCTGACGTAGCTCCGCCTCCTCGTCGCAGACTCGTGGATCCTGACAAACTTTTTGTTTGTGTGTGCGTGAAAGAATCTGTCACCGTGTTCACTCTTACACCTGCCAATGACGTAGCAGCGAGTCTGGCTGGTGCTCCAAAGAGACATATGGGCGTGTCTTTTTGAGGAACAGGCTGCTGATTGGCTGGCTGTAAAGCTGCCCTCTGATTTGGTGCCTGAGTCTGTTTGGCAGGTTTGTTGTTGGACCTCTGGATCTGGTTCTCCACGTCCTCACACACCTCACACATCAGCTTATCGTCAGCCAGGTCGTCCCACATGGGCTCCGAAGAGAAGAAGACGTCCAAGTCTTTGTCCACGTCTTTGTCCACGTCTTTGTCCACGTCTTTGTCCTGGTCTTTGTCCTGGTCTTCGTCCACGTCTTTGTCCTGTATATCAGAGACGACGACGACGACAGCAGACGCCGATGTTGAGCTGAAAACCTTTGACTTCTCTGTGTTTGGCGTTTGCCAGTGACGCTGGGATCCGGCCTCCGCTGGAAATCCTGCATCGTACAAAAAGCCGCTCCGCACAGTGTCGCCACCTGCTGTTTTTGAGCCACGGTGTCTCCATGCGTCTGACTGAATGCTCCTCGCCGACAAGTTAGGATTCGACTCCAGTCTGAAAGACGCTCTCGGATGCGCGTTTTCCTTTTTCGCTTTGGAAATAGCTGATTGGGTGAGAACAGCGCCTCCTCTGTCCGGAGCATCACTGGACAGTTTCTGGGTCGAGCAGTACTTCGGGGCAGAGAATTTCTGTGGATTCTGCGTCATGTCCAACACCAGAGAGTCATTTAGTAGGTCGTCATTTTCCCAGTCGTCCACAAACACATCCATGCTGCCTTTTGTGAAACCACCAGCAGGGGGAGCTACAGCAACAACAGGTTTTACCTGTGACAGCTGAGCGGACGACGCCGGACTGAAGTTTCCACCGACATGTTGGGTCGGTTCTTCGAAGAGACGATCAAAGTCATTGTTCGTGCGTTGATCCAGATGAAGCCGGGCGTCTGTCTCACCAGCTGCGTCCACAGCAGACGGGTGAGAAAAGTCCTCGTGGTCCTCAAAGTCCAGGACGTCCTCGGACAGAAGCTCCAGACTCTGCTGGTGCAAGTCTTCGACATCCTCCCTGTCCTGACGGAACATGGTGAAGTCAAACTGTTTGGCCAGTTTCAGCAGGTCGTCCACTCGAGTCGCTCTGAGCGAGACACGACATGTTTTCAAATTCAATTTAAAGAATTCAAGGGTGTGTGGTTACATGAGGATCTAACCCTGCTTAAGTCTATGATGTTGTAAGAATGGTTGTAACCCACTCACTCTCCCACACCAAAGTCCATAGAGAAAATCAGCGATTTTAGCTCACATGGACACAGGAGCTGCTGGTCTACTGCTGCCTCGTGTGGTCACTTTGTGTCACTGAGGTAAATCTAAATAAAAGATTTCAAACGCTGAAGCGACAAAATAAGACATTTGAACTTAGTGATGGAGGCAGCAGTGGATCAACAACTCCTGTGAGCTGTGATGTAAAATCACTGATTTTCTCTATGGACTTTGGTGTGGGAGAGTGACAGTGATATCGTAGACTTAAACTCACGTACATTTTACTGGGTGAGTATTTTGTTAAGTGTGTCCTTGTCAGAATTATCTCTTTAAAGTGGAGAGGAAACCCACCTGGGAGATTTCTTCTTGGGTTTGGGAACTTGAACATCTGGAGTGCAGGGAATGGTGGCGCTGTCTCCGATCCACTGCTGTAACGTCGGCTCTGTCGCCTCTGGTCGGCCATGCTTCACAGAAACAAGCAACAAGACAAGTAGAATTGAAAATAAAATAAACAGCATTTCATTGTTTGTAGTTTTTTTTTTTACCTACGTTAGAATGTGCTGTATGATCGGACTGTTTTTTTTGTTCGGACCTTTGGAGCGATCCTGTTGACGATCTCTGAGATGTTCACAAATCCAGTCACATGTTTTCTTCCTCTTTTACCTGCAGATTTAAACACATAAAAAAACAGATGGTTCTCAGCAGCAGGGGGCGCTAACAGCACAATCAGCTCTGACTATGAGTCAGTCGGGCTGGACAATATGGGAAAAATCTACATCAGGATATAAATCAAATCAGTATTTTGTTAGGCTGGGTGATATGACATAAATAATGTGTACTGTATATATATTTTTAGGGCTGCATCTAATGATTTTCTTGATTAATCGAGTACTTGTTTGGTCCCTAAAATGTTGAAAAATGTGGATCAGTGTTTGTCAAACCTGGAAATGACGATGATGTTCTAAATATCGTGTTTTAGCCACAAACATTTTCATTATTTCTTTGACATATGGAGCAAAGAAACCAGAAAATATTCACATTTAAGAAGCTGAAACATCACAGAAACAGGTTTTATTCATTCATCGATTAGTACAATTGTTGACAATTGATTCAGTAATCGATTAATCATTGCATCCCTAACATTCTGAGTCTCTATCCTGATTTAGGAAACATATGTGGATATAAAGCTGCTGACAGGTTGTTTCTCTGGACTCATGAAAAGTTTATGACTGACAATACACTGTAAATAAACTCCAAAATAAACATAATCTACTGTTTATTATCTGGATTACACGGTCTTAAAATACACTTATTTCTTTGTTGCCAAATGAAGCACTCTTCTATTAATCCACCAACAGACTGGCTGCCAAATAATGAGCTCCTCCAAAAATCCACCAACAGACACATGACTGTGGCTCGATAAAGAGGCTTTACCTCCGTGTCTGTTGGGTGAAGGAGACGCTGCGTCCCAGATGATGTCCTGCTGGACGTCCGAGTCATTATGAGGAGACTCTAGGCTGAAACCAGCAGCTGCTCTGGATCCCACGGTTCTGGTCGGAGTCTTAAAGTCTACATGAGAGGAAACACACGTCAGAGGTCAGAGGTCAACACAAACATGACTCAGGGCCTGATCCACACAAAACCACTCTGTAGTACATATGTCAGGCCTGTATGTGGTGCTGCCACGGAAACGCCACATACACGAGCGTACGTGAAGCTAGCGCGCCGTGTAGGCGAACTCCAAACACCAGACGACGATGAAGATGAAGATGGAGACAGTGTGACATCACCAAAATCACCATGTCACCAAAGACAGGGTGGATGGATAGATAGCACTGTAATGTATATATTTAAATCCAACTTTATTTAAAAACAACGCCTGTACACAGTACACATGCTCAACGTCTTCATTTTTGATGTAGCAGCATAACAGCGCCACGTACAGGCCTGACATATGTACTACAGTGTTTAGAATCATGGGGGACTTCATGTAGATGAAGATTTCCTGAAATGATGCCATGTTGAAGGAAAAAGGTTCTTCATAACCACAAAAAAGAATCATTTGTGTTTCAAAAAGGCCTCAACCTTTGAAAGATCATTTGCTCTAGTCAATTTTATTTATATAGTCTAGCATCACAAACACAATTTGCCTCAAAGAGCTTTACAGTCTGTACAGCAGGTGACACCCTCTGACCTTTGACCCTCACATCAAGTGAGGAAAAACACAAAGAAATGTGAGAAACCTCAGGAGGAGCCACAGATAAAGCCAGGTCCTACGACATGCTATGTCCAGTTCACATATAAACAGAGCAGATGAGAACCAGAACCAGAGCCTGCACTAACTCGGTACTGGCTGAGTGAACGGTGAGCGGGTATATCGGTGCATCGTTCCACTGCCGACACAGCACCACAAACAGTGGCGCCACATCGTGGCGTAAACTAGCATTACAGCAACACTATGGCTGCTACACTTTACGATATAAAGGCCGAATTTTTCATCTGTGAGTTGAGATGAAACAAACTCCCTGATTCAACGGTAAAACCTTAAATTCCCTTCTTTTAAAACAGGATTTCGCGCGTCATCGTTGACGTGGTCAGGACACTACAGACCTGAGTCGTGGTTCCGAGGAGAACCGGTCTCCGCCGCCGTAGTCTGGCTCTGTCGGTGCCTCCTGCTCAGCCGGTTCGCTCTCAGCTCGGCCGCTGAGTCCGTTTCACCGGAGCGAGTCTCCGTGTGTCTGCGGCCTCGGTTCATCCCTGACGCTCAGCGACTTTAATCTGTCAACGGAATTTGGATCGTCCCGCCATCTTCTCCTTCCCAGAATTCCTTTAGAAGACGCGTCCAAGAGCAACAAAGCTGCGCGGACAATGCGCAGCACAGGAATCTCTCACTCACTCACTCACTCACAGTCAGTTACCTTCTACCACTTTATCCTCTACATGAGCTGACATAGGGTCAACGGCGGGGTCACGCCCTGGACAGGTCAGCAGCCCATCACATGACCGCACACGAATCAAATCAAATCAAAATGTATTGATATGGCGCCAAAATAGCAACATTTATGGTCTCAAGGTTCTGTACATATGAAGACTTTACAAGATTATGGAGACAAACTCAACAGTTCGCGGCTCACGCGCGCACTCACACGCACACATGCGCGCGCACTCATACACACACACACACACAGGTGTCGGTGAAACATTTAGCTTCACAAAGAGGCTTTTATTTTGAAGTTTACAGCAGTGAAGTACAAATACCGCACTGAGTACAAAATTGTTATTATTATTGTTGTTGTTGTTACAAGCACGTGACTCTGCAGTCTCCGGGTGTGACGTCATCGCCTGTCTGCGCTAACACGGCATCAAACATGGAGAGGACAGCAGCAGCAGATGATGATGATGATGCGGCTCATCTGGCGCCTTCCTCACCGACACCCGCGCACCATCACCGGTCACCGCGCTCCAGAACGCTCCGACGGGGGAGGAGGTAGAGGAGGGACGCGGTTACCCGACAGCACGTAATACACGGGCGGAGACCAGGAGGGAACCGGAGCTGCCGCTGCCGCTTTCGCTGCTGTTGTCGCTGCCGCTGCCGCTTTCGCTGATGTTGTCGCTGCCGCTGCCGCTTTCGCTGCTGTTGTCGCTGCCGCTGCTGTTGTCGCTGCCGCTGCTGTTGTCGCTAACGTTGCCGCTGTTACTGTTGTTGACGCTGCCGCTGCTACTGCTGTTGTCGCTGCCGCTGCTGTTGTCGCTAACGCTGCCGCTACTGTTGTTGACGCTGCCGCTGCTACTGCTGTTGTCGCTGCCGCTGCTGTTGTCGCTAACGCTGCCGCTGTTACTGTTGTTGACGCTGCCGCTGACGCTAACGCTGCCGCTACTGTTGTTGACGCTAACGCTGCCGCTACTGTTGTTGATGCTAACGCTGCCGCTGCTACTGCTGTTGTCGCTGCCGCTGGTGTTGACGCTAACGCTGCCGCTGTTACTGTTGTTGACGCTGCCGCTGCTACTGTTGTTGACGCTGCCGCTAACGCTGCCGCTGCTGTTGACGCTGCCGCTGCTACTGTTGTTGTCGCTGCCGCTGCTGTTGACGCTAACGCTGCCGCTAACGCTGCCGCTGCTGTTGACGCTAACGCTGCTGCTACTGCTGTTGTCGCTGCCGCTGCGGCAGAGGGCCGGTAATCATGAAGACGCCTCACCGTCCTGTCGTGGCGGGAGATTATTTTAACCGGAGGTGAAACAGAAAAAATGAGTGAGGACACGCGCCCAGACGAGTGAGTATGATGATGATGAAGATGAAGATGATGATGTGTTGGTATTGGCTCAAGACTTGTGTGTGTGTGTGTGTGTGTGTATTCATTTGTTTACTGTCCTTCATCTTCATCCATGAACCAGGATGATGAAGAGTGGGTTCCTGCAGGATGCGACTCATCATCATCACCATCATCATCATCATCAGCTGACAGACAAACATCATCACACAGGAAGTTAAACAAAAAAAACAGTTCAGACTTTTCCAACAGGAAAGTGTAGTTTGTAAACCACTCACTCTCCCACACCAAAGTCCATAGAGAAAATCAGTGATTTTAGCTCACAGGGACACAGGAGCTGCTGGTCTACTGCTGCCTCATGTGGTCACTGTGTGTCACTGAGGTAAATCTAAATAAAAGATTTGATATGCCGAATTCACAAATCAAGTCATTTGAACTCACTGATGGAGGCAGCAGTGGATCAACGACTCCTGTGTGCTGCGATGTAAAATCACTGATTTTCTCTCAGGACTTTGGTGTGGGAGAGTGAGTGACGTGTGTCTCTGCTCTGCTGCAGTGACAGCTACATCGTACGTGTCAAAGCGGTGGTGATGACCCGCGATGACTCCAGCGGCGGCTGGGTGGCACAGGACAGCTGTCTGAGCAGAGTGGGCGTGTCCAGGCTGCTTGCGTCCGAGCTGCTGGGACACAACATGTTCGTCATCCACGGAGAACGCCTCAAAGACCGGCAGGTGGGCGTGTCCTATGTCTGTGCACACTTCCTGTTTGTCTCACACCTGTAACCGGTGCTGCTTCTGTTCCAGGTGGTTCTGGAATGTGTTCTGAAGAATGACCTTGTCTACACCAAGGCCACGCCCACATTCCACCACTGGCAGGTAGACAACAAAAAATGTGGTTTGACCTTCCTGAGTCCATGTGACGCCCGAGCCTTTGACCGCGGCGTGAGGAAGGCCCTCGAGGACCTGACGGAAGGTACGCCACGCCCCCCACCACAACAAAGAGATAAGGTGCCCCCTACTGGTTATCAGCTGCCTTAACTACAGGGAAAACTAACAGAGGAAAAAGAGTCAAAAAGAGACTGGGATAATAAAACATGTACCAGTGTGGGCGGAGCCTCTCAGTCTGATGTGTGTGTGTGTGTGGCGTCTGTCTCCAGGTTCGACCACGTCCTCGTCAACACTGCAGAATGAGGCGGAGCTTGGCGACGATGACGTCTTCATGGTGAGACACTTTTATCAAACTGAGACAACCGCATGCTGGATCACATGATCAGGTCGACTGTGATTGGTCAACAGAGTGTGTTGTTACTGCCACATGTTTAACCTTGTTGATTCTCCACACACTATCCTTCAGCCGGCTCTTTTAGTTTCAGTTTGAAAACGCAGCACACTCTGAAAAGTGTCCACACTTTTATTTGAACAAAATACATCACTTGGAAGGGTAGAGCTCTGACTGTGCTGTGAGCGCCCCCTGCTGCTGAGAACCAGCCTGGGATACAGAGGCTCACTCTCAGTGAAAACATGACTGAAAAACAGATTTGACCCATTTTCCAACAGGAAAGTGAAGTTTGTAAACCACTCACTCTCCCACACCAAAGTCCATAGAGAAAATCAGTGATTTTAGCTCACAGGGACACAGGAGTTGTTGATCCACTGCTGCCTCGTGTGGTCACTTTGTGTCACTGAGGTAAATCTAAACGAAGGATTTCAAAAACCGAATTGACAAAATAAGACATTTGAACTTAGTAATGGAGGCAGCAGTGGATCAACAACTCCTGTGTCCCTGTGAGCTAAAATCACTGATTTTCTCTATGGACTTTGGTGTGGGAGAGTGAGTGGTTTACAAACTTCACTTTCCTGTTGGAAAAGTCTGTCTGACAGTGAGATAAAGACGTGAACATGTTCTGAAGACAGAGTGAGACTGAGCCTCTGTGTCTCAGGCTGCTCCTCCGCAGCAGGGGGCGCTCACAGCACAGTCAATGCTGATTTAGTGTCAGTGACTCGTGTAAAGGCACTTCAGAAAAACCTGAACTATCCCTTTACGTCTGCTTCATGTTTTGGTGGATGGATGTTTGTCCTCAGGGACATGGACACGTTTTCAGAGCAGTTCCCATGATTCCATGTTTCCTAGCAACCAGTGAGAGAGGCCCAGTAAGCTCCGCCCCCTCAGCAATTAAAACTTGTTCCACGGGACTGCAGTTCCCATGAGCCTCAGCTGCTGTGACACGTTTGTCTGCAGATTTATTAAGATTGGATAACATTAATAGTAAAAGTGGTTTAACAAACTTCAGTTTCCTGTTGGAAAAGTCTGTCTAACAGTGAGACAAAGACGTGAACATGTTCTGAAGATATCGTAGACTCGATATCGTAGAGTTGGTTTTATTCTTTTGCTGCTCCTCAGCAGCAGGGGGCGCTCCCTCTGCACTTTTCATCTGAATAAAAGAAAAACCACTTTAATGTCTGAAAATCTCAGTGTCACAAGTCATCTTCTCGTTAACATGGTACATGATGGCTGAGTGAAAAACATGTGGTGACATCATTGAAGTGGGCGTGGCCTATGTGAGATGATGACCTCCCTCTCACTCTCCTACAGACCACCACCGACAGCTCATCCAGTTCGTCCCAGAAGAGAAAGAAAAACCACTTTAATGTCTGAAAATCTCAGTGTCACAAGTCATCTTCTCGTTAACATGGTACATGATGGCTGAGTGAAAAACATGTGGTGACATCATTGAAGTGGGCGTGGCCTATGTGAGATGATGACCTCCCTCTCACTCTCCTACAGACCACCACCGACAGCTCGTCCAGTTCGTCCCAGAAGAGAGAGACAACGATGCATGCACAGGCATCGCCCAACATCTGCGAGCCCCGCCTGCACCACTGCATCCTGGGACATTTGTACGAACAGCACCGCCCCTTGGATCACTACTTCCTGGACCAGGTGTGTTTGTGTGTGGGGGGGATTGACATGGACTTAATTTGACTGATGAAATGAAGCTAATTTCCTATTTAGCAGTTAGCTTAGCATTTTAGCTTTGTGTAAACACTCAGATTATTACCCAGAATGCTTTGCAATTGCGAGCTGATGACCTCACATTTTGGCTGAACTGTCTCGTGTCTCTGCAGGCCGTGCACATGTTTCCCTGCCACGTTAGCTTCCCGTCGGATGAGGAGATCGTACGCATCGGTCCCCGCGAGCGGACGTGGCTCAACGGTTACGAGGATTATCGTCAAGCTAACGCCGCGCGACACAAACTCTCTCAGCCCGACAACCTCCACGCCTGTGTACACTTTGCCAAGAGCGAGCCGCCCAAACGCGACTACAACTTCCCTTACCCGCTGAGTCGCAGCGTGCAGCGAGGGTGCAACGGTAAACTCAGCCCGGCAGAGCCGGGTGGTGGAGGCAGCGGTCGCAGGGCGGCGGTGACAGGGCAGCCGCGAGCTCTACAGCAGGACGGACAGCGGCGGGAGGAGGACAGTGAGCGTTCACGCTGCGTCTACTGTCAGGACATGTTCAACCACAAAGACAATGAGCACGGCCACTGCCAGGAAGCACCTGACCCCGTCCGGACGTGCATCCGGCGCGTCACCTTCATGTGGTGCGCCGACAGCCTGCTCTACCACTGCATGTCGGACCCGGAGGGCGAGTACTCTGACCCGTGCTCCTGTGACGCCAGCGACGAGCGCTTCTGCCTGCGCTGGACGGCGCTGGTGGCTCTGTCACTGCTGGCGCCGTGCATGTGCTGCTACGCCCCCCTCAGGGCGTGTCACCGCTGCGGCGTGGCATGCCACTGCTGTGGCGGGAAACACAAAGCTGTGGGCTGAGGTGTCACAGTGGCCGTGGACTCGTGGGACGAGCAGGAGGAGGAGCCTGTCGCTGTGTTTCTGTCACCGTTTGTCGTTGTTTGTCTCGTCTCAGATTTACAGGAAGTTTGTCTGAAATAAATTAATTAATATGTAAAATGATGTAAATGTAAAGATCTATAAAAAGTCACTTTATATTTTTACACTTGTGTGAATTCAACCTGCTGTTCTGTGCGTGTGTTCCCTCCATTATCTTGGCCTGAGTGTGGAGAGAAGGAGGAGCCTCGACGTACATCAGGTCATGTGACGTCACTGAGTCGTTTTCACGATTTCAGTGAGTCAGAATGAAGGTTAAAGAGGCAGTCCGGGTTTTTTTGTAGTGTGGTTGAATGAGGTACTGACATTGTGTTGTGAGCGCCCCCTGCTGCAGAGACACTGTCAGGCTCACTGTCAGTGAAAACATGGCACGTGGAAATACTGATTTTAGTCACTCAAAGTCATTCACTTGTGAGATAAAATCTACATTAGTTTAAGTCTACGACATCTTCAAAACATGTTCATGTTCTTTATCTCACTGTTAGACAGACTTTTCCAACAGGAAACAAGTTTGTAAACCACTCACTCTCCCACACCAAAGTCCATAGAGAAAATCAGTGATTTTACATCACAGCACACAGGAGTTGTTGATCCACTGCTGCCTCCATCACTAGGTTCAAATGTCTTATTTTGTGAATTTGAAATATTTAGACTTAACTCCTGTGTCCCTGTGAGCTACAATCACTGGTTTTCTCTATGGACTTTGGTGTGGGAGAGTGAGTGGTTTACAAACTTCCTGTCAGTTCTTCTCAGTACCTCATACGTTCACGCTTAAAAAATGTTGCTCTAGTGCTAATAATAAAATGTAAGATGTTTGTATTAAAATCCAACAATAGATTTTCATTTCCTTACATAAATATTTTCCTTCTTTTTTTCCCACATGTGTAATTTTAAGACTGTGCTCACTTATAAAATATGTCACTGTCTGCCACCAGGGGGCGTCTCGGTCAGACAGACAGGGTTCCAGTTGCACTTTCACTGTTATGAGTCAGACATTTTAATGGTAGCGCCCCCTGACGTTGTGATTCTTAGTCATCGACTTGTTGCAGACACTTTTCAACTGTTTAAAAATCCAGTTTAAAAGAACAAAGAAACACAAAACACTTCTGCCTTTTCTTGTGTCGTACATGCAGTACTGCCCCCTACTGGTGTCTGTGGACGTGTGTCTATGCTGTTTTTAATCTGTCAAATACAAAGGTTTTATCAAATAGAATTCACTACAGTGTGCATTTTCAATTTTTGTTTCAATGTGCTGTCGTGAAGTGAGCCTCGGTGGCTGCAGTACCTGTGGGGGCCTGAGGGGGCGATGTGATTTCCGGTGAAGAAGAAGAAGCAGCGAGCGGTGGATCCTGTTAGCAGCAGAAGCTAACGAGCTGCCGAAGCTGACGTGATGTCCACAGCCTCTAAGGTTGTCCTCGGTGTGTCTGTGCTTCTGACCGTGAGCACCGTCGCTGCCGTTCACCTCAAACAGTCCTGGGACCAACAGGTAACCGAGCCGAGCCGAGCCGGGCTAACGGTGCGGAGCGGAGGTCACAGCCCGTTCACGTCTGACTGTTGAACCGTGTCGAACCTGAACGTGATTCGCAGTTTTTCGGTGAAGCGGAAGCTCCGCGACGTTTATTTTATTTTTTAACTAAACCAAACTTTAACGTTAAAAGAGAACAGCGAGGACATTGTAGTCGGGCTAAACGGCAGGGCAACTACATCCGGCCTTGGCTTTTCACAACAAAAGTCCCAGGAGAGGTTTTCTATAAGGGTATATGGGGAGGACTGTAGGCATCTGCTGACGTCACAGATTGAAGGGCTGCAAATAATTATTATATACACATAATCGGTCAGTCGTTTGGTTTATGAAATGTTGATCAGTGTTTGTCAAACCTAGAAATGATGATATTTCTCAAATGTCTTGTTTTGCCCACAAACCAAACCGATTCTCTTTTAATTATTTCCTTCTTTTATGGAGCAAAGAAACCATCAAATTTGAATGATTTAAAAACACTCAAACTGATGAATCAAGTATCAAAATGGTGTAAGATTCAGTGGTTCTCAAACATTTTATACCAAGAATCACCTGAGAAAATCCTGAGTTCTGGAGTAACAACATCAACGGTCAAATACAGTGGAGGAAAAAGTCACAGGAGGCAGATTTATTCATCCACACATTAAGTTCACACACTGGTACAGATTAAATTAGATTAAGATGAAGCCAAAGATAGTCAAGAAGTGACTAATTATTTGTTTGATTTTCTACACACTCTGATCACATACCCTAGTATGAAGAGTAGAACAGTATTTCTGATCTTTCTCCACGTACCACCAGAGGGAGCTCACGTACCACACAGTTTAGAACCAGTGAATGAAGTGATCGATTAATGATTAACAAGAACTTAACTAGCGCTACCATAAATTGTTGCAAAATCTCGAATATTTTTCTCCGCACCTTCAAACTAATTTCTGAAATTGAAAAAACACTTGCACTTAAATAATATGCTACACCATTTTATAAAAATGCAAAAATCATGTTCCTAACATTACAAGAACATTAGTATGTCTGCAGCTAATGATTGTGTTAATAATTAATCTGTTGAATATTTTCTCAATTATTCAACAGAACATAAAATGTTATAAAATGTTGATCAATGTTTACCAAACCTGGAAATGATGATATTCTCAAACATCTTGTTTTGTCCACAAACCAAAGTGATTCTGTTTTAATGATTGGTTGGTTTACAAACTTCAGTTTCCATGACAACATGGCTGCCATGTTGTCACTGAGAGTGAGCCTCTGTTTGTTGTGATGTTGGTCGATGATTTCGTACTAAAGTCACTGTTGAAAATGTGTCGGTACCTAATTCAGCCACACTTCAAAAACCCTGAACTGCCCCTTTAAGGTTTGTGGAGTGATGGAGTCTACAGTTTTTATTATTCAAATAAATAATGTGCATTCTTTGAACGTGGAGTTGACGGTGTGTGGTCTCCTGTGGTCTCTGGCGTCCAGCGTCTCCGCGAGGGCGTGGTCAGGGATCTGGAGCGGTGGGAGAGGAAGAAGGAGAACCTGCGGCAGCTGGAGGAGCAGAAGATTCTGACCAGACACCTGAAGAAAGAGCGAGAACGCCAGAACAAAGAGCTCCGCCCCCAGGAGCACTGAGATGGACAGCAGTGGGGAGCCGCTGGGCGGCGGCGAGGACGAGGCGGCGTGCACGTCGGCCTCGGAGGGTCTGGAGGAGGGCGAGGTGGAGGGCGAGACGCTGCTGATCGTGGAGTCCGAGGACCAGGGCTCCGTGGATCTGTCGCATGACCAGAGCGGCGACTCTCTGACCAGCGATGTGGGCGAGGAGGGCGACGGGGGCTGGGCCTGCGAGGACATGTCCTTCTACTGCGACCGCTGCCACAAGTGGACACCTGCGGGTAAGACGGCCAATCAGAGAGCAGCACATCCGCACGACTCACTGACAGCACGAATACAAACACTGGCCTAAAACTCATGATTCTGTACTTTAGAATGACCGCTCCGCTTCATTCAAAAGGCTCTCTGTAGCGGCGTTACAGCGCCGCCTACAGGCCTGGCACACGTACTACAATGTTTACAGTAGTTCACAGTAGATATCACACTGTGTTTCAAACTGCAACAGATATTCTTCTGCCATGAAGAACAGATAAGCAGACACAACGGGACACAACTGAAATGACACTTTTTGGATTTAATCCGATTTTGCGTTTTTATTTTTCCGATATATGATCCACTGATTTTTTTTTTTTTGCCCAGTATCAGAGTGAACATTTGACGTGTGTGAAGATGTTTCTCCAAATGTTTACAGAAAACTTTGTCAGAACAACAGAGACAAAGAAGAAAAGTTCTCTTTCCATGTGATTCCACCTGTGCAGCAATGTAAAAGTAAAAGTTTTGAATCGATAACACAGTAAAATGAGTTTGATGGGTTTTTTAAATTTATTTAGCAAAATGTCTGAGAAATGGCAATAATTGACAGTATTTTAGTGAAGTTGTTTTTCACCCGACACTGAGCTAACGTGACGTTGTTGTTGTTGTTGTTGTTGTTGGTTCAGCTCAGCTGCGCAGTGAACAACCCAGTTACCTGAAGGGAGACAACTTCTTCAAATTCATCTGCTGCGACTGTTCTGACGACGGAAAAGAGAGTTTTGAACGGATGAGACTCACCTGGCAACAGGTACAAACACACACAGTGAGGACACAGAGACTAACCCTAACCCTAACCCAGACAAAATGTCCTCACAAAGGACAGGTTTGGACACGTACAGACACACACCTGTGGACAACCTGACCTCTGTCCCATGTCTCAGGTGGTGATGTTGGCCATGTACAACCTGTCTCTGGAGGGAACGGGTCGTCAGGGTTACTTCAGGTGGAAGGAGGACATCTGCGCTTTCATTGGCCGACACTGGAACTTCCTGTTGGGGACAAGGTCACTTGTTTTTGTTGACATTTGCTGAAGGTTAAAGGTTGTTCAGTTCCAGGTGTCTCACAGTCGCCCGTCCTTCTGTCTTTGCAGGAAGAAGACGTCCACGTGGTGGAGCACAGTGGCGGGCTGTCTGTCAGTCGGAAGCCCCACCTTTTTCCGCTCCGGGGCGCAGGAGTTTGGCGAGCCCGGCTGGTGGAAGCTGGTCCAGAACCGACCTCCAACCCTGAGACCAGAGGTGGACAAGTCCACCGTTAAGATCAAAGGTAACGTCTGAGGTCAGAGGTCTCTGCTGCTGACTCAGATACATGAAACTACAGCTGATGATGTTTTTGACCTGCAGCCTCCAAACCTGTGGTGGACCCGATCATCACCGTGGAGGGTCTGAGGAAACGCGGCGCCAGGAACCCCGTGGAGAACGCCATGCAGCTGAAAGAGAAGCGCTGTCGCACGCAGGAGGCCAAGGAGATCCGGCGAGCTCAGAAGGAGGCGGCGGGAGGTTACACAGACCGCAGCGCCTCCTCCACACCCGTGAAACTGGGTGGAGCTCGCGGTGGGAGCAGTGGACGCCGTCCAGATCTGGTCCTGGAGAAAGGAGAGGTCATCGACTTCTCCTCCCTCAGCTCTTCAGACCGAACGCCGCTCACCAGCCCCTCGCCGTCACCCTCGCCGGACTTCTCTGCCCCGGGGACACCGGCCTCTCACTCGGCCACGCCCAGCCTGCTGTCGGAGGCGGACCTCATCCCAGACGCCATGCCTCCACAGGCGCTGTTCCACGGTGAGTCCACGGTGAGTCCGCGTTGAGTTTCCTGTCACCTGATGGTCACGTTTGCGTTAACGCGCGGTGTCCTCTGTGCTTCAGACGACGAGGAGATGGAGACTGAGGGGATGATTGACCCGGGGATGGAGTACGTCCCTCCGCCCAGCACCAGCCTCGTCGCCCGCAAGAAGCTCCGCCCACCGCCACCTCACATCAAACGAGAAGCGGAGAGCGAAGACGATGACGGCCGCGAACGTGAAGATGACTTCGAGGACCCGGTGGGACGACACGAAGGCGTGTCTCTGTCTGTGGGGGCGTGTCCTGTTACCGGAGCACCTGAGCGCAGGAGGATGACTCATCAAGAGAAAGCAGGCGGCGGCGCCGGCGTCTCCCAGAATCCTCGCTACGGCCCGTTGACGCTGTACGAAGAGAGGATGCTGCTGCGACGCCTGGACGCCTGTCCTCTGGCCTTAGCCGTGACCCCGCAGGCCAAACGCCTGCACAGGAAGCTGATGGTCCGCCAGGCCAAGAGGCAGAGAGGACTCCCTCTGCTGGACATTGACCGTGCCGTCAGTGCCACCCTCAGCCTGGTGGGAGGGATCTATGGTGCCCAGGAGGCGGGGACAATGATGGGAGGTGGAGTCACTGGAAAGTACTGCACAAACAGTCAGGAGCCGCGAATTCTTGATCGATTCCAGGTTTGTTTAACTTTCCCGTCATGTTTCAGTGGAAAGTTCAGGAAGCAGCGTCATGATGCGGCTAATGCCGCAGCTAATGTTGCCGCAGCTAATGTTGCCGCAGCTAATGTTGCAGCTAATGCCGCAGCTAATGACACGCACAGATGCTTCGAGACATTAAGATGAATCCTGATTGGCTCTTGAATTCAAACATTAAAATTTTAATGGTTTGTTCATTCACGTGTTCTAGCGTCTCGTCTCACTGTGAAAAAAGTGGCATCCCTTTTGGTGTGAATGTGTGAGTCTGCTCCTGTTGCATGATGGGAGTCGGGTGTTGGAATAAATGTGACGTTGTGTTTGTTCGCAGACCAGCGTCTCGGCCAGGAGGGGGCTCCACCTGCAGTCTGTGTCCTTCTGGCACCGACTGATGGGAGCAGAGGGAAGTTTGGAGCAGAGCATCAAGAGTCCATACACGTCCCGCATCCTCAAGCCCTACATCAGGTACACAGCGCCCCCCAGAGGCGCTTCAGGACCACTACACTTAGGTTTAGTCTGAGATGAACTGTGGACTGTGTTGCTGTACTGACGGTATGTGTCAAACCTGAGGCCCGGGGGCCACATGCGGCCCGCCATACAACTGTGTTCGGCCCTTTCTTGCTCCTCCACTGACACACATGAATACCACACATCAACTTTGAGAACACAGAGCCAGATCCAGAACCAGAGGGGCGGTTCTAAGGGGGTTCTTTGTTAGATCACAAAAATGATTTAGTATTATTTAGTACAGTAAATAATTGTCTAAGATCCATGTGACTACAGGCCTGTATGTGAAATACAGCAGAGGAAATCACTTAAGATGGATGGAAATCACATTACTCACATTATATATATATATATATATATAACTGTACGGCTGATTTAAATGGAAAATCATTGGTAAATTATTTGCTCCATAATATTTACCACTGTTCTACATTCATGTTTATTTTAGAGTACTGATGTGAACATAGTGTAAATATGAAACTGTCACCTAATGTGTATTTATTTTTTTCTGAGTCCATTCCAAAGGTAAATCATTTAAACTTATTTATGGAAATATTTATGGTATTATTGCATTCACTAATATTTCTAAACGAATATATGGTTTGTTCTGAATTTTATATTATTGGATCCTCTGGCCCTCTATAATTCAGTTTGACACCCCTGTCTTAAAATATCACAGCAGTAGGTTTTGTAGTATTGACAGTAACAGCAGCAGTAGTATTACTAGTGTTAATAATATTAGTAGTATTAGTCATACTAGTAGTATTAATAATAGTAGTAGTATGAGTAGTGTTAGTAGTGTTAGTGGTATTGTAGCGTAACCGCTCTGTGATTGGTCGTCAGGAGAGATTACGAGAATCGTCCTCTGAAGCTGCGGTTGTTGGCAGAGATCAGAGCCTACCCTCACAGGAAAGAACCGGATTGGCTCCCTGAGGCCGACGCCCCCATCGACTACTGCTACGTCCGTCCAAACCACATTCCCTCCGTCAACGCCATGTGTCACGACAGCTTCTGGCCAGGTAACACCGCCCACCGTGTCCTCTCGTCACTTCCTGTCCCACCCTGGCTCTAACACTGCTTTGCTCCGCCCCCTGCAGGCGTGGACCTATCAGAGTGTCTGCAGTACCCGGACTTCAGCGTGGTCGCTCTCTACAAGAAGGTGGTGGTCGGCTTCGGCTTCATGGTTCCGGACGTGAAGTACAACGAGGCGTACATCTCCTTCCTGCTGGTCCACCCTGAGTGGAGGAGAGCCGGCGTCGGAACCTTCATGATCTACCACCTCATCCAGGTCAGCTGACCCACGCGCTGGCTCCTCACTGGTCACGACTGCTTTGTAAAACTCAGGGGGGCGTGGCTGACGCCCGCTGAAGTATTAGTACTTTTATTATTAGTACTTTTATTTTGTAGGAATATGTTAGTTACATTTTTCAAAGGCTGAAGCAGAATAATCCAGAATATTGTCAATAAAACCAATCAAATGCTGAAAGCAACAAGTTAATCCAGATTTCTTAAACATAATGAAGAGATGAAACACATTTATTTTATTTTGAATACAGACAGGAAGTTGTCTGTATGTACAACTCTTTAATCTACAGCCAATATTTGTTTTATAAATCTCAGTATGACAGAACAAGTGTATGCACAAGCTGCAACTAACAGCGTTTTCATGATCAGTTCATTTTGTGATCAAATGTTCTCAAATGTCTTGTTTTGTCCACAAACTGAAATAATAATTCAGTTTTAAAGATTTGTTTGTTTTTATGGAGCAAAGAAGACAGAAAATATTCACATTTAAGCTGAAAAATCAAAGAAACTGGTTTTTAATTTTCCTAATTAAAATACTCAAACTGATTAAATGACTAATCATTGCAGTCTTAAACTTCTTTTCATCAAACTTAATAACAATCTGTTGAGAAAACGTAAACGTGGTTTGATGGTTAGCCGTGTGCGTCGCTCTGACCCGTCACGTGACTCTGTGTTCACGTGTGTTTCAGACGTGTATGGGGAAGGACGTGACGCTGCACGTGTCGGCCAGTAACCCCGCCATGCTGCTCTACCAGAAGTTTGGCTTCAAAGCCGAGGAGTACATCCTGGACTTCTACGATAAATACTACCCCATCGACAGCACCGAGTGTCGCCACGCCTTCTTCCTGCGACTGCGGCGCTGAGCCTGGAGCCTGAGGGGGAGGAGTCATGTGACCTCCACAGCCAATAACAGCTGAAGGACTGTTTTCAAAGTAAAATAGTGAGATGTAACGTTAGCATGTGGCTAACATCAAATGACTTCAGACCAATAAAAAGAGGAATGTTTTTTTCAGACTCTGTCTTTTATCTACAGTGATGACATAAACACACGGGGGCGGGGCTAGTGGAAATGTTGTGGTCAGAAAACGTCCAGGTTCAGTTTGGGTTTTCTCAGTTTGTCCAGCAGGTGGAGTCCAGTCTGAGCGGCGAGCAGAGACGCCATGTCGTTAGAACCCGAACTCACCGCCACGTCGTACGCCGTCTGACCGGCGGCGTTCCTCCGCCTCGCACTGGCCCTGCAGCTGAGGAGGGGGAGGAGCCATGTTAAACCAGGGAGGAGGAGGAGGATGATGATGATGATGTCGTGGGTGTGTGTGTACCTGAGCAGGACCTGAGCTCCCTGCAGTCCTTCTGATCCCTGAGCTGCAGCTTCATGAAGAGCCGTGTTCTTCATGCTGAGGAAGAGGAGGGACATCACATCACAGCAGCTTATACTCACAGACAAACAAGTAAACGACGACAGACAAAGCTACAGATCTACGTCAGGAGTGAAACAGGGGTGAAACAGGAGTAAAGCGAGTGAAACGGGTGTGAAATGGGTGTGAAACAAGAGTAAAGCGAGTGAAACGGGTGTGAAACAAGAGTAAAGCGAGTGAAATGGGAGTAAAACAGGAGTGAAACGGGTGAAACAGGAGTAAAGCGGGTGAAACAGGAGTGAAACGGGTATTGAAACAAGAGTGAAACGGGAGTAAAACGGGTGTGAAACAAGAGTGAAACAGGAGTAAAATAGGTGTGAAACAAGAGTAAAATGGGTGTGAAGCAGGTGTGAAAAAACAGGGGTGAAACAGGAGTAAAGCGAGTAAAACGGGTGTGAAACAAGAGTAAAACGGGCGTGAAGCAGGTGTGAAACAAGAGTAAAACGGGCGTGAAACAAGAGTAAAACGGGCGTGAAGCAGGTGTGAAACAGGAGTAAAACGGGTGTGAAACAAGAGTAAAACGGGCGTGAAGCAGGTGTGAAACAAGAGTAAAACGGGCGTGAAACAAGAGTAAAACGGGCGTGAAGCAGGTGTGAAACAAGAGTAAAACGGGCGTGAAACAAGAGTAAAACGGGCGTGAAGCAGGTGTGAAACAAGAGTAAAACGGGCGTGAAACAAGAGTAAAACGGGCGTGAAGCAGGTGTGAAACAAGAGTAAAACGGGCGTGAAACAAGAGTAAAACGGGCGTGAAGCAGGTGTGAAACAAGAGTAAAACGGGCGTGAAACAAGAGTAAAACGGGCGTGAAGCAGGTGTGAAACAAGAGTAAAACGGGCGTGAAACAAGAGTAAAACGGGCGTGAAGCAGGTGTGAAACAAGAGTAAAACGGGCGTGAAACAAGAGTAAAACGGGCGTGAAGCAGGTGTGAAACAAGAGTAAAACGGGCGTGAAACAAGAGTAAAACGGGCGTGAAGCAGGTGTGAAACAAGAGTAAAACGGGCGTGAAACAAGAGTAAAACGGGCGTGAAGCAGGTGTGAAACAAGAGTAAAACGGGCGTGAAACAAGAGTAAAACGGGCGTGAAGCAGGTGTGAAACAAGAGTAAAACGGGCGTGAAACAAGAGTAAAACGGGCGTGAAGCAGGTGTGAAACAAGAGTAAAACGGGCGTGAAACAAGAGTAAAACGGGCGTGAAGCAGGTGTGAAACAAGAGTAAAACGGGCGTGAAACAAGAGTAAAACGGGCGTGAAGCAGGTGTGAAACAAGAGTAAAACGGGCGTGAAACAAGAGTAAAACGGGCGTGAAGCAGGTGTGAAACAAGAGTAAAACGGG
>JAFBJR010000739.1:10000-12639 GCA_016785285.1 Brachirus orientalis | reverse complement strand
CAACAACTCCTGTGTCCCTGTGAGCTAAAATCACTGATTTTCTCTATGGACTTTGGTGTGGGAGAGTGAGTCATTTGTTAAATGGCTAAAATTTGTTTTTCCTGTGTCTGTGCTGGTTCTCAGCAGCAGGGGGCGCTCACAGAGGTCTGACCTGCTGAGTCATGACTGAAGGTGAGGTCTGACCTGCTGAGTCATGGTTTTACCTGAGGAAGGTGTACTCCTCCTGCTGCAGCAGCGACCACAGCGACGCTAACTCTGCTCTGGAGAAACTCTTGTCTCGCTTTTTCAGCTTCTTCCCCCAAAGTCTGGCCAAAGAACTGTTGGCTCCGCCTCTTCCTCCTCCTCCTCCCTCCTCCTCCTCCCCGTCTGCCTCAGCCAATCCCAGCGAGTTTCTTACCTGAATGGTAGGAGATTATGTCAGTTTGATGTTTTTTTGGTTAGCAGCGTTGTTAGCAGCATGGTTAGCAGTGTTGTTAGCAGTGTGGTTAGCAGCGTTGTTAGCAGTGTGGTTAGTAGTGTTGTTAGCAGTGTGGTTAGCAGCGTTGTTAGCAGTGTGGTTAGCAGTGTGGTTGGCAGTGTTGTTAGCAGCGTGGTTAGCAGTGTTGTTAGCAGCGTGGTTAGCTTACTTCCAGAGTGGCGTAGAAAACCACGTCGAGTGGAGACAGTTCCTCTGCTGCGTCCTGTCAAACACGTGCAGGACAATCAGGTTTTTTACATTAATAACAAATGTTTGTAGGCGGGACAGGAAGTGCCGGAGTCACCTGATAGTCCAGGATTCCCAGCGGCTCGTAGGAGGAGAAGTTCTCCAGCTTGGACTTGAGGATGACGGGTTTTCCTCTCCACCGCGCCTCGATCACCTTCTTCCCGTTCTCGTAGTAGAGACAGCGTTTGTACTCGACCAGACCGAGGACGCACAGGTCCTCGCACATGTCGCCCGTCACCGAACCCTCGCCAAACTCCACGCACTGTCACACAGAGAGGGGGGTGGAGCCACAGAGGTCAGTCAGTTAATGATGTGGGCGGAGCTTGTCATGCTTTCACCAAACATTTACAAAATCTTTGGTTTGTAACGATTTTTTATGCCTCATTATGTTTAAATAATTTTTACCCTGTCACATTCACTAAAGTTGAATTGATTTGTAACGTTAGTAACATGTTTTTTGTTGTGTTATTAAAATTGATTTGTAACATTGGTAAAAAAAATTTGTGTAAATTTCCTAACTTGAGTTTTGTTGTTATTTACGAGTTTTTTTTAAACGTTGATAATGTGTTGAAAACATTTAATGACATGTAACATTTGAGATTTTCGTAACGTTATTAACTTTTTTTGTAGTTATGGCCATGTTTCTAGTAGTTATTAACGTGTTTTTTGGTAACATTACTAGGGTGATTTTTGTGAAGCTAATAGCATGTTTTTTATGTTGTTAACGTAATATTTTAGTAACTTGTTTTCATCATTAATATTCGGGTTCTTGTAAAGTTAGTAACTTGATTTCTGTTGTTTTAAATGTGTTTTTTCAAATTTTAGTCAAATTTTTTGTAGTTATTGTCATGTTTGTAGTAATTTAACATGGTTTTTGTAAAGCTAATAAAATGTTTTATTCAACGTTAGTTACATGTTTTTTTATAAAGTTCCTAATTTGATTTTTGTTGTTATTTTAATGTGCTGTTTTTTTCCCATTGTTTTTTGTAGATATTGCCATTTTTCTAGTAGTTGTTAACTACTGTTGTTACTCTTGTTTTTTGGGGTCAAGTTTGTAACGTTATTGTAACATATATTTTTTTAAACGTTAGTAACCTGTATTTAAAACATTAGTGATGTGTTTGTAGCATTTGTATTGTATGAATTACCATGTTAAGTTTTTTTTCTATAACATTACATAAAATGTTTTGCAGTGAGTATAAAAATACTCACTGTTAAACTTTGATAATATACAGAAATACACAGTAATCCGTTTGGTTTACAGAATTCTCAATAACACTGCACCAGCACCTCTAAAACAATTCATCAAGCCCACATCAGCCACCACATCCAGACTCACACGGGCCTCCACCAGGGGGCAGTGTGCCATTCCAATGACAAAAACCTCCTTTGCACAATCAGCCTTCCCATATAAAGCAATTAAAAAAATGGAACCATCTTCCCACCGATATAAAAAAAAAACCTACCAAGCTATGACTCACTTTCCAAAGAACTCAAAAAAAAATGCTATGGACCAATCAAAATTGTCACCACTAACTTTCTGCATGCAATAACTCACACCAGCTTGTATTGTAAATATTTTTATGTTCACATGTTTTAAAATGATATGAATTGTATATACTTACCATTGTAAAGTGTGTGTGATGTGGAGTGAGTGGACATTTGTGACTGTGTTATATTCATGTCTGTGTCAGACTGCACTGAATCATTTTTTACTTTTTGTTGTAAACCAGGGACTGCAGATGGAAACCAGTTATTGAGCTATAATCTGGTGCAGTACATCTCTGTTGTGTCTCTGTACATAACACTAAACTACCAAACTAATAATGAGGTTTAAATACATAATTAATTTATTAACTGGTTTATTAAATTTTAGAAACTTTTTTTTAAACACTGGTGACGTGGTAACTTTAGAAATTATTTGTGTAAAGTTATT
>JAFBJR010000739.1:0-5000 GCA_016785285.1 Brachirus orientalis | reverse complement strand
ATGAGGGTCCTCACTATGATAGAAGCACAAACATGAGTGTGTGTGTGTGTAAATCAGGTCCAGCTGGAGTTGATCCTCTGATCAAACTGACAAAGATTCATCACCGTGTTTCAGTCTGGAGCAGATTAACAGAGTGAGACAGAGAAAGACAGAGAGAGTGAGACACAGAGAGAGAAAGACAGAGAGTAAAAAGTGAAAATTAAAAGTAATCTAATCTAATCCATGGCAGTTGTATTTCTGTGAAACTAAACCACCTTCACAAAAAACATGAACTGATTTTCATTTACCAAACATTTACTATGATGAGTTTGAATGGGCGAATGTTGGAATATGAATGGGTGAGTGAGTATGAATGGGTGAATTTTGGAATATGAATGGGTGAGTGAGTATGAATGGGTGAATGTTGGAATATGAATGGGTGAGTGAGTTTGAATGGGTGAATGATGCAATATGAATGGGCGAGTGTTTGAGTATGAATGGGTGAATGTTGGAATATGAATGGGTGAGTGTTTGAGTATGAATGGGTGAATTTTGGAATATGAATGGGTGAGTGAGTATGAATGGGTGAATGTTGGAATATGAATGGGTGAGTGAGTGAATGGGTGAATGATGCAATATGAATGGGTGAGTGTTTGAGTATGAATGGGTTAATGTTGGAATATGAATGGGTGAGTGAGTATGAATGGGTGAATGTTGGAATATGAATGGGTGAGTGTTTGAGTATGAATGGGTGAATTTTGGAATATGAATGGGTGAGTGAGTATGAATGGGTGAATGTTGGAATATGAATGGGTGAGTTAGTTAAAATGTTTTCAACCACCTGAGATGAGAGAGAGAGGGAATGGTGGATGGGAACTGCAGCACTTTAGCTTTATTTAGCTCACGCAGACACACACAAACACGCAGACACACACAGACGCACACACACACAGACAAACACACACACAGACAAACACACACAAACACGCAGACACACACAGACGCACACACACACAGACAAACACACACAGACACACTGTGGGAAAGTCTTCAGGAAGCAGCTGCAGAGTTAAAGTTGTGATGCAAAGTGAAGAAAATTCAGTGACGTCTGCAGGAAAAACTGCTCTGCTGCTCCTCATCCTCTCACTGTCTCACTGTGACGCCATGAAGCGAATACATTAGGGACAAAACACCACAAGAAAAAGAGGCGGAGTCAGTGTGCATTTCTCGGACATTTGATGTCTGACAGTCTGAAGCTGTTTGTTTGTTTGTTCTGAAAATGTAAAAAGTTAAACTTTAAATAAACCAACCTCAGTCTGAAAATAAAATAAAATGTAAACAGGTGTCGGGTGCAGGTTCTGGGGGCGGGGCTATGCTTTGATTGACAGCCAATGTTGTCCAGTGTCTGCATGGTTGTGGGTTACCATGGAAACCAGTGTTTGTGGTTCAGAGGCTTCTGTAGCTGAGTTACTGCCTCCATCTGCATTAAAGGAACAGTCTGTGAAATTTCAGGTCAAAGCTGATCAGGAGCAGAGGCAGCCATTTTGGACCACCATGTTTGGAAGCTACCTGATGCTACGTAGGTGACGTTAACAAAACCTTCATTTAATTGGACTTGACAAAGTTTTATCTATTATTATTGGATTAGATGTAAGACATGAAGGCTTGATGTGAAAAAATGAAATGTGTCTGTGTCTGTGTGTGTCTGTGTGTGTTTGTGTGTCTGTGTGTGTGTGTTTGTGTGTCTGTGTGTGTGTGTTTGTGTGTGTGTTTGTGTGTGTGTGTGTTTGTGTGTTTGTCTGTGTGTGTCTGTGTCTGTGTGTGTCTGTGTGTGTTTGTGTGTGTGTTTGTGTGTGTGTTTGTGTGTGTTTGTGTCTGTGTGTGTTTGTGTGTGTCTGTGTGTGTTTGTGTGTGTGTGTGTTTGTGTGTTTATACATGCGAGTTATGGGTGTGTGTATTGTGTGTGTGTTTGTGTGTCTGTGTGTGTGTGTTTGTGTGTGTGTTTGTGTGTGTGTGTGTTTGTGTGTTTGTCTGTGTGTGTTTGTGTGTGTGTGTGTTTGTGTGTTTGTCTGTGTGTGTTTGTGTGTGTGTGTGTCTGTGTGTGTTTGTGTGTGTGTTTGTCTGTGTGTCTGTGTGTGTTTGTGTGTGTGTGTTTGTCTGTGTGTCTGTGTGTGTTTGTGTGTGTGTTTGTGTGTGTCTGTGTGTGTGTTTGTGTGTGTGTTTGTGTGTGTTTGTGTGTGTGTCTGTGTGTCTGTGTGTGTTTGTGTGTGTGTTTGTGTGTGTCTGTGTTTGTGTGTGTGTTTGTGTGTGTTTGTGTGTGTGTCTGTGTGTCTGTGTGTGTGTGTGTGTCTGTGTGTGTTTGTCTGTGTGTCTGTGTGTGTTTGTGTGTGTTTGTCTGTGTGTCTGTGTGTGTTTGTGTGTTTGTTTGTGTGTGTCTGTGTGTCTGTGTGTGTCTGTGTGTTTGTGTGTGTGTGTCTGTGTGTGTGCGTCTGTGTGTTTGTGTGTGTGTGTCTGTGTGTGTCTGTGTGTTTGTGTGTGTGTCTGTGTGTGTCTCTGCAGTGAAGCGTCTCAACAGTTTGACAGTAAAACGATCAGAGATGAAAATGACGACTGTTTTGGCCTCGAGTTAGAAAAAACTGTCAAAAGTCGGACGCTTTTAAAGAGAATGTGATGTCACACACATTAACACACACACACATTAACACACACACATTAACACACACACACATTAACACACACACATTAACACACACGCACACATTAACACACACACAGTGGCTGAGACCAAACAGCTGCTTCAGTAACAATGTTGTGAGCGTCAGCTGATTTACATGTCCATCATGCAAATTATGCAAATCCACACAAAAATAAAAAGGTCTTCTGTGTCTGTTTTCATGTTTTAAAAAGAGATTGTGTGAAGAAAAACAGAAGAGTTTTTACACAGCTGATGTGAAGAGAGTGAAACAGCTGACTGGTTACCATGGAGATTCAAAGACAGATTAACACCATTTGTTGAGAAACTTTAACGATAACAAGAAAACTTTTTCCGCTGCTGCATTTTTTTTTAAAAAACATGACTTCTCTTATCTGTCCTCTCTGACCTCCTCTTCCTCCTCCTCCTCCTCCTCTTCCTCCTCCTGTTTTCTTCTGATAACAGAAGTAAAAAGTAACAAAAGTTGTCACGTGTTAAATTCTGCTTCTTCATTGTAAACGTTTGCGTCAGCGTTAAAGAAACTCTTCAGATGTGTCTGAGAGACTCCACCCACTTCTCCTCCTTTTTAAAAACGAAAAAAATCCCTTTTCCCTCTTTCCAGGTGACACTGATGAAGATTCAGCTAAAGGCTAACAGCTAAGGATGGTGTTCCTCAAGGCTCCGCTTTAGGCCCCGCCATCTTTTTCTTCTTCTTCTTCTGTTGTCATGTTTTGTCACTGAAATAACGTGAGCATGCAGCTGCTTAGTAGACGAGCCAGTAGGGGGCGTCCTCTCTCTCTGAACTGACCTGTGATTGGTCAAAGTCTCCTGTCAGGGTCACAAATGTCCCTCGTTTATATAACTTATTTTTGAAAGCGTAAGTAACTCGGGGTCCAACTTTGGATTTTTGTGCGACACTTCCTTGCGTGACACGACATGAGGACGTGACTTCATACAACACATGAGGATGTTTTTAGTTATTTTGTGCTGGAAACGATGTCATAGTTAAGGAAGCTAACTCCGATAACAAAAACAGGAAGTGGAGTTAACGTCCGTCTATATCAACCCTGACTTCACGTATGTTAGTTGTTTTAGTCACGATGTCGTTCAACACTGTCCTGTTGCTATGTAAAGTTAGCCAACTATTAAGCCGAAACAGGAAGTCTCACACCAAAATAATGGTCTTTGTTTCTGGCAAAAACAAGGCGTGTAAGAGGAGCAGTAGGTTTTCACCTGGAGCGCCCCCTTCAGGTGTCACCGTGGTACAAGCCAACCAAATGTGGTTTTGAGTTTTTCTTTTGGACGTTGTCTCAGATCTTCGGGGATTTTTCCGATTGTTTTTATTGGAAAACTGTGTGTGATTCTCGCAGAATGTGAGAAATCAGAGCGAGAGTTTCAGGTTGAAGACTTTTGTGTCTCAAACAGCTGTCCTCGTCCCGCTAATGTCTCCGACATTTGACTCAGCGTCGTGAATAATCACGATTAGTTTCAGTTTTGAAACTTCAGCGTCTCAAATGTTGACGTTTGCAGGTCCATCTGTGTCCAATCAAATAAAGAAACAGCAGAAGGTTCGTCTCTCTGCTGTTGCTAGGCAACAGGAAGAGTTTGATGGACGCTGAAGGAAATAGATGTAATTGTCTCCGTCCACGCTCAGGCTCCCTGACAGGAAGTGACAGTGATGATTGACAGCTGCGCGTGGGGACGAACCTGATGACCCGAGGGCGAGTCACCATGGCAACGGAGCAGCCGAACGTGCAGGTGAATGTGAGACGGAATGTTGTAGGACGTGTAAAGACACCGATTTATCTCCTTTGACATTTCACTGTGACGCTACACTGTAAAAACAAATCTTCAATGGATTTCACTTTTCTTATAATGTAAATAAAAATAAAAGGAGTAACTTTGTTTGACAGAAATACTTAAAACTAGCTTAAGTTTTCCTTAAAATGAGGAGAAACTCGTCAAAAACTGGACAAAATGTACAAAAGTTTAAACTTTAATTCTGTCATGTAAGAAATGTTCAGCTTCATGTGTTCACATCACACTGTGATTAAGACTAAACATATTGTTTTTATTGTTAAACTGGAATATCAGATTAAAATGAGATTATCTTTCTTTTTTTAAACATAAAAAGACATTCAGCTATAAACCATGGTTTTTAATGTTCTGGAACTAAAAGGTTTTCATTTCACTGACATGAAATTTGAATTTTATCTTTTACATGATGAGAGAAAACAGAAGTAACTGTTGTCACAAACAAATTCTACACAACAACACACTGTCTGTCTGCCTCTCTGCCTGTCTCTCTGTCTGCCTCTCTGCCTCTCTG
>JAFBJR010000737.1:18867-30781 GCA_016785285.1 Brachirus orientalis | reverse complement strand
CTCTCCTCTCCTCTCCTGTCCTGTCCTCTCCTGTCCTCTCCTCTCCTGTCCTCTCCTGTCCTGTCCTCTCCTGTCCTGTCCTGTCCTCTCCTCTCCTCTCCTGTCCTCTCCTGTCCTCTCCTGTCCTGTCCTCTCCTGTCCTCTCCTGTCCTCTCCTCTCCTGTCCTGTCCTCTCCTGTCCTGTCCTGTCCTGTCCTGTCCTCTCCTCTCCTCTCCTGTCCTGTCCTTCCAAAGCACAGTGTGAAGCATTTACTCAGCAACTGTAAAAACATGGTGGTCGTCTTATATAAACACAAAAGGCTCATTCGGGGGTGACTGAAACTAAAGGTGCATTATGCCAATTAAAAATAATTTCACTTAAATTTGACACACTGTAAATTCACACTAATGATTTTTAAATGTGCACAAAGTGTGTATAATTTAGTCTAATTTAGTGCATTTGTTGAAAACCTCATCTGAAAACGGCATTAATATTTGAACACTGACAACAGGAAGTCTATGGAGCTTTAACCAACGCTTATACACTCCCTGGGCTGCTATAGGTCTCTAGTGTGTGTGTGTGTGTGTGTGTGTGTGTGTGTGTGTGCGTGTGCGTGTGCGTGCATGCATGCGTGTGCCTGCAGTGTATACTGATGAAAATAACCAGCAGGAACACTAAACGGAAATGAATTAAGTTGTAGAGAATTAATAAGGTTCTATAAAGTTGAACTCTGGTGCTTCTTGATTATGTTTGCCTCAAGCTGAGCGGAGGCCTGCCGGGCGCCACATGTGATCCCTCTGCACACGTCTATCTTGGCATGTTAACTAACATGTGCTGGGGGGGGGGTGAGTTAAGCAAGATGGGAAGAGAAGATGTTGAGGGAAGGACAGTTACAACATAAACAAAACTATATTTACTCAGTCGGCTCAGTCAGGGCTTATTTCTGCTGAAACACTTTGTTTTTAAAAAGCAATGTATCTGAAACCTGTTCAAATGCAGATGATACGTCCTAAAAGCACATAACTTCATCTGAAGCAGGTCCCACTTGGCTCAGCAGAGGGCACAGTAAATAAGGAGGGCAATAATAATAAAAGGGTTAACTTCTTAACCTAAAGCTTTGCTGTTAAAATGGAGGACACAGGCTAACGACACCACAACGATCACATCACCAAAGAAAAGAATTATCCACCTCCACTGTCAGAGCTAAACTAATATTAAATGATGTATAAGTGCATTACTACTGAGATAGATGTGTTTCCTGGGTATAGTCACACATCATCTGCTGACTGAGAAAACAACTGCCTTTAATTATCCTGGTGCAAAGTGAATTTCTCTTCTCACTGACACAAGTGTGTGGACCACATTCATCTCCAGCCACTAATGAGGTTTTATTGTGGCTGCATTTGAATATCTGAATGTTGATTAGAAGTTATTCATGGTCAGCGTCCTGTTATTCATCGACTAGTTTGTAACATAAGTAACAAAGATGATGATTTCAGGTTCGTAAAACAGAGAACAGTGTCCACGTCTGCTGCGATCACACTGATACAAATTCACTGCATATTTCTTTACTGCTGGTTTCCTGGGAGATTGTCTGTGAAATAATTCTAGTGCAGCACTTTTATTAGATTCCACACAAATACCTTGCGTATTGTCCTTTCAGGCCTCGGGCTGCCTGGACTCCTGCCTGGACTTTTAACACTGTGCTGCAGTTGATCACCTCTATAAGCTGCACACGTCACATTATCCATGTCAGAGCTTCACTTTAACCATCAATTAAAAACTTTAGATAAAGTCCATACATACTACTGTGACTACTGTTAAAAATGCACTGCTCAAAGGGCACTTAGGCAGGAAAGAAACTATTGATCCATGTGTGAATTTAGATTCTTGGCCACAATCAATGAGAACATTTTCTCCTTCAGCTCCAGACTCTTCCTGAAGTGAACAGTGCAGTGGAGGCAGAAAATATAGATTCTACTTTTGAAAAAGTGAAGTTAGAGCTAAGCTACACTGAAAACTGTCAAGGCACTTAGTGATGGAATTTATGAAAGTTACACAAATGATCCTGATTAAACTTACCAAGCTGTCTCCATGTTACTCTTAATTAACATGTAACTCAATTAACTCATAACTTACAAGGGCTGCACAATAATTCTCAAAATCACAATACGACCAAGTACAATATCCAAACTGAACGAAACACTGCAATTATTTGTTAAAGACAAAATGTGCAGCATTTCTAGTTAAGGACAAGAAGTAAGAAGAAACTGAACAGCCACCAGGTGGCGACTTTGCTGGAGTCACCTTCTCCTTTGATTAATAAAAACATTTGAGGTGTTAATGTGTCAGTTTTGTCAATTATCCTGGAGAAGTGGACAGAAGTCAGTGTGATCAGCAGCAGGTCAGTGAATTTGTCAGTGAATTTGCAGTTGCAAAGCCTCAACATGGCACAGACCAAATCAGTGTTATGTCTTTCATTGTATCAGGGTTTAAAATTCAGACTATAATCTTTGGATTTCTGTGTTCAGACACAAAAACAACAGGGAAATGTGTTATAAGATAAACTGAAGAGCAGAGAAAGAGACAGATGTTTGTGTGATTTTTAGCTTGTGGGTGGAAACGGTGATGTTCAATAATGCATCAGGTGCCTCTGAAAGTCAGTCATTAGCGTGTGCACGCGTGTGCACGCGTGTGCACGCGTGTGCTCGCTTACCTGTGGGCGGATGACTCTCTCGATGTTCTTCAGGGCCGTGTCAGGAGAGGGGGGTGAGCAGTCTGGAGTGGGGCCCGTTGAGCAGTTGCCATGGTTACTGTGCTCCCCTTCAGTCACCGCTACATGGGACAAGTGACCTTGTGTACAGAAAGAGAAGAGGACGCTTTGTCAGTTTCTTCAGTACAGTACTGCATTTTGACACAAAAATATAGTTAATCCGGGTCCAGTTTGTCAGATTAGCGACATCTAATGGTCAGACTGTAAAAAATGACTCCATCACTCACTGAGACACACCTCTTCTCCTTGGTCTTTGACACAGCATGAGCTGATGACGACTTGCAGAACTGCTGCTTTCATCTGTTTTTAGCTTTTTATGTGTTTTATTTTTTACTTAGTATTTATTTTATGTTGTGTTTTGATGATTTACTTATGGAATTTTAACGCTAGTGTACAGCACTTTGGACAACTGTGTTGTTTTTTTAAATGTGCTTTATAAATAAAGAGGATTGATTGGACTAACCCTTTAACAAGTACATCAGGAAACTAGAGTGGCCTTTACAAACCAGAAAGGATGCCATTCCTCTGTGTTTGTCACATGCTTCAGAGTTTTGTCCATTTTGGCTGCCATAGAAACATGGTTGCACAAGATGGCTGCCTATGTAAAACAATTTTACTGAGCAAAACTGTAACTGTAACACAATGTTTTTATGATTTATGATCTGTGGAGAGGGTGCACTAATATTAATTATTCTTATTATTATTATATCAAATTATTTGCCCTTTCGTGCTGTTTATTTGAGGCACCATTGATGTGGAAAAAACACCAAACAATTTTTCATATTAAAGTGATCACACATGTATATACACATATGCATAGGTAGATTATTCTGTTTTTACCAATCAACCCTCGTGGTGTTACACAGTGGACCTGCAAGTGGCTTTAAACTTTACTTTTGAACAGTCTGTTACTTTTAAGCTGCGTCAGCAACTTAATTTAAACTGAGTGAAGTGAGAAAAGAGAAAGAAGATTCACATCAACACCCCGTGTGTCGTGTTGAATATTTCCACCTAATGTTACATAATGTAATTACAGAGAAGTTTCAGCACGAGAGAAGAGGGAGGAGAGTGTGTTCTGTAAATGACAAGCTTTGACAACAAACACAGAAAGAGAAGACAATTAAATGTGATGTCCATCTCACTTTTTTAAATACAGACACGCACAAGTGTGTGTAGATGGTGGTGTCAGAGCTAATTTCCCCAGTGTGTCATTGTTTAACAGAGTGGGAGGGAGGGAGGGAGGAAGGGAGGGAGGGGTTAAAAAGACAAGAAGAAGAAGAAAAGAGGAGGAAGTGCTGAAGTAGCCAAATTTAAGTTTCAGAGGGAGAGAGCATTTGTCTTAATCAAACCAAGAGACACAACAAAGAACAAAACACCTTAACATTATACATTCCCTCACCCCTGACCCCTGACCCTAACCTTTATGATCACAACTACATACCTAATCCTAAAACCAGGTCTTAACACAGAAAAAGATGCGAGGACCAGACAAAATGTCCTCACTTTGACAAAATGTCCTCACGTCATATGCTTTATAAGATTGTTGGTCCTCACAAAACCACAAGTACAGTCACACACACACACACACACACACACCTGTCTGTCAGCCAGCACCTGTCTGTCAGCCAGCACCTGTCTGTCAGCAAGCACCTGTCTGTCAGCCAGCACCTGTCTGTCAGCCAGCACCTGTCTGTCAGCCAGCACCTGTCTACATGGATCTACATGGATCTTCATCAGAGGACAGAAAATGAGTCCATTATGGTGCGAGACAAGAGTGAGACATTCTTAGTGAGGACACTCGTAGACTCTGAACCCTGGAAGAGAAAAGGACCAGGCAAAAATGTCCCCACAAGAAAATCTGTCGTCAACCACCAAACAAAGTCCTTACACTGATGTGTCCTCACAACAGTGTAAGAACAAAGTGTTTTCGCCAACCCTTAACCATAACCAGTTAACCCTTAGCTCAAATCAAATCTAAGCCCTGAACTTGGAAATGAGCGTCTGCCTCATTAGGACCAGGTTTTGGTCACCTAGAAATTAAAGTTACATGATTTTTTTTACTAAATAAAATAAAATGAAAATAACGATGAAATAACAACAATCTTTTAATAATTGAATTTGGCTGAATGTGCGATTTTTCACAACTCCCACAAAATCTTCACATGTTCCCAAAGAACTAAAGCACAGAAAAATGTGAAGCTGCTCATGTTGTTATGGATGTTGTCACACTGACAATCACACTGTCTCTTTTATTGACCGTCCAGTAAAAGAAGAGCTATTAAAAAAATCAGCACACTGACCCGAGGCAGGAAGAAGAGAACATGAACTTCCTTTTGTCTGCTTTTCAGTTTGTGGTCTTTGCTGACAGTCAACATTCTCACTCTTTATCTTAAATAACTCACCTCTGTCAGAAAAACAATAGCCATTTGTGTTTGGAGATGGAATTACTGAGGTTCAAAGGGTCTGACTTCAATAAGTGAGGATCTAATTTAAAGTATCAGACAGCTGACACAACAACCTTCCCCGACTCCTTTAATGACTTTTCTGATCATGTGCTCGTTTGTTCCTGGAGGATCATTACGTCCCAACAGGACAAGAAGATTAAAAGCTCTGCTGATACACTTTCTAATCCTGGTTCCATCTCTGCTCATGTTGGTGACTTTTCCCCACAGAAACAGCTGATTATCTCTGCAGTGAACAGAATATTTATGTTATGACATTAACATGTGACATGTCACTGTAGAGCTGCAACCATTCATTCTTTATTAATCACAACTATTTTGATAATTGAGTCATCGGTTTGAGTGTTTTTCAATAATTAAACAAGATTTTTTTCAGCTTCTTAAGTGTGAATATTTTGTGGTTTCTTTTCTAAAAACAGAGAAATCATTAAAACTGAACACAATTAAAACACAACACAAAAACAAGACAATTGAGGACATGATCATGTCCAGGTTTGACAAACACTGATCAACACTTTACAGAATGAAATAATCGTTAGTTGCAGCTCTACAGCGTGGCACACTCATTACATACCTTTACATAAATACACGTGACTCAGTTTAACGTAGGTTGGATGTTGGTGCAATTCCCTGCCCTGTGTATTCTAATGGAGTTGTTGATTGTGCTGACCACGTCCCTGTCCCTCAGTCAAAGGTTCTTGTAACTGTAGATGATCGGCTCCGTCTTCAGCAGAAAACACTTCACTTCTACAATTTCTGGCATTTAATTAGAAATACAGTAAAGACAGACACATTAAGCTGTTAAAGAGAACGACAAGTGAAGCTGTGGCTGTGCTTCAATGATGTTTGGCCTAAAATGCTCACAAATCATTTCGACACTGACCACAAGCCCTTTGTGCCTTTTGCTGAGATTACACACTGTGTAATGAGCCAAAGTGGAGTTGGACACGCTCCACAAGGAACTGGCAACACACACTAAGACCACACATGTGACACAGGTCGTTTACATCGGGCACAAAAACTACAAGTCAAAAAGATTCTCACCTGCAGTCAATTTTCAGGCATTTCCCATCAAATGTCTTAAAGTTGTGTCACTGTGACTCACTCAAGTGAATAAAATTATACAAACAGTCTGAATGAATGTGATTTTCATCACGACCTTGAGAATCAAAGAGTCACTACATATGGTATCATTCAAAAGACACAATAATATTAATGATTTAAAACATAAAGTGAAGACTTGAATATATCAAATGTTTTTCATTTGTAGACCTCCATCACAGTTCCATCATACATTTATTAGAGCTCAAGCAGCGACTGATGTGGAGCCTCACTGTTATCATTCATAATCTTCCATGGAAATCCAATTTACCATGCAGAAAAATAAACCAAACTTTGCACATGGGTCCAGTCTCATGCCAACCTTCCTAAGCTGTAAACACAAGCCAACTGTCCTGAAGGTGGCGCTTCAGCAACCTTCTGAATTCATAAAAAATTCACAACAAATCATTCGTAAGTGCTACAGCTGCAAAATGTCACAATAAATGTACATTTCAATGTGGCACAAATAATGAAGTCCATCACTCTGTTTTCATCAAAACTTATAAAACTAATTAGAATGATCTCCTCCCATATTTTGTGCTTAAATGACACCAAAAACTTGGTTTACAAAGTGGACGGCTGTTCTTCTGCCCTCTGGTGGTTCCTCACTGTAGCTCACTGGAACAGGAATTATTAGGATTCCACAGCACAGTTATTGCTGCTTTAATTTAAATTCCCACAGTACTGGTGCAGATGTAGAGATGACAATTAGACACACACTCTTCCTTCCTTCACTGCAGCTCACACACTCATCATCATCATCAAAGCCTCAGTGTGGACAGACTCATTTACTCAACACAAGAAAACCTCCATCTCTATAAATATCCCTCTGTTACACTGTTTCTCTCATTTTCATCTCATCTGTTTATGTCCACATTTTACTCACTGATTTATCCTTAATGAGTGTGTGTGTGTGTGTGTGTGTGTGTGTGTGTGTGTGTGTGTGTGTGCGTGCGTGTGATGGTTGGAGTTGACAAAGTAGATCCAACTAATCCAGTTCATTTCTGTTTAAATGGACTAAGGCTGATAATCCAGATTTTCCTGCAGCCAACACAATCCGTGAAAAACAAACATGAATGAAGAAGTCAAAGGCTCACAAAGTGACAGCGTTGTCACACGTATTAATACGCCACTGAAAATAGTCCCTGACAAATATTTACTCCTGTGCGAGTTGCTTTTGCAGATGTTTTTCAAAAAAATTCACGCCTACATAAAAATCTTTCTTTTTCATTGTATTCAAACTCAGAGCCAGTAGCACTTAAACTATTCTGACTGTTGGGGAGAAAAAGTGAAAGTGTTATCTTTGCCTATATTCCAAAAGGTGCAACAACAGCTTTACATTTACTGGGGGGTATGTTTTTTTTAAGGTGTTGAAACAAACCAAGAGTTAAAAAATATGGACAGAGAGGTGAGATGTTTTAGTTGGAAGCTGAAGCGCACACACACACACACACACACACTCATTAAGGATAAATCAGTGAGTAAAATGTGGACATAAACAGATGAGATGAAAATGAGAGAAACAGTGTAACAGAGGGATATTTATAGAGATGGAGGTTTTCTTGTGTTGAGTAAATGAGTCTGTCCACACTGAGGCTTTGATGATGATGATGAGTGTGTGAGCTGCAGTGAAGGAAGGAAGAGTGTGTGTCTAATTGTCATCTCTACATCTGCACCAGTACTGTGGGAATTTAAATTAAAGCAGCAATAACTGTGCTGTGGAATCCTAATAATTCCTGTTACACATGCACACACACACATGCACACACATGCACACACACACATGCACACACGTTTTTAAGGTGTTGAAACAAACCAAGAGTTAAAAAATATGGACAGAGAGGTGAGATGTTTTAGTTGGAAGCTGAAGCGCACACACACACACACACACAGACACACAGACACACACACACGCACACACACAGACACACACGCACACACACAGACACGCACACACACAGACACACACACACACACGCACAGACAGACACACACACACACAGACACGCACACACACACGCACAGACAGACACACACACACAGAGAAGCACACACGTGTACTTTAACGCTGCACACGTCAACAGCGTCTTGTTTGCTTGTTTAGCAGCTGAAGAAAAGTGTGTGTTTGGTCATTCCTGCTCTAAGCACTTGGCTTCGCTCTGTTTTTGTCTGCACTGTTGGTGACTGGAAGGTTTTGCCCTGAAGCGACTCCACTGCTCATGTTTTTGTGCTGCTGCAGACTGAATGTCAGCACTGCAATCCCAGGGACGAAATCTGCTGAGGTAGAACTGATCAACTTCCACAACTACAAACGTGTTCAAGAAAATCTGAAACGATGCTCTGTGGAGAGGAAATAAATTATGTGTTTATGGATAAGATTTCTGCAAAACCCAAAATATTAAGGTTAAAGGGACAAATGAAGGTTTTTAAAGTGAGGCTGTGTGGAAAATATAATAAAAGGATTAATAAGAAATCTTATATTGTTTGGAGCACAACGGCCATAACACAGAGGTGCCATCTTTAATACCCATAATCTTTGCTGATCAACTCGCATGATACATTACAAGAAGGTTCCCCTGCAGAAAATGTAAACCCACCACAGATATGACACTTTATCTCATCATTGAAATGATTTTTCTGGCTGGAAACTGCAGTTTGGAAACTCCTCACTTTCTTGCACCAAAGTTCTTACAAAAAAGCAGCGATTTTAGGTCACAGGAACCGAGGATCTGCTGCTCTACTGCCGTCATCTTTGGTAAGTTGGTGTCATCTAGTTAAATCTGATTAAAAGGCATCAAATCCCAAAGTCACAAGATAAAATAATCTGTACATACTGATATAAGAAAAAAAGGAATTAACTCGTATTGTGTGCTGTGCTGTGAAATCACCCATTTTCTCCATGGACTTTGGCACAAGGAGAGAGAGCAGTTCACAAACAAACAAAAAACTAGATTTTATTATATGAACCTTTTGTTAAAAGGCTAAAATTGTTTTCTTCTTCTGTCCCTGCTGACAGCCATGTTATAGTGAAGCGAGTCTCTAAAACCCTGTCAGTGCTGATCATGTGTTAAACTTAAAAATCCTGCATTATCCTTTTAAGATTAACAGGTATTTATGTACTGTACGAGAACAGGTGACAGCCTAAACTAAATATTCTGCTTATCTCACATCTACTGTCTCTTCTAACCACTGATGATGGGCAGATTTTCATCCCAGCCTTTTTATAAATGGAATAAATTAAATGAATTTGACAAATAAACGTGAAATGTATCTGTCACATTCAGTGAATCCATCTACTACAACGTATACGTGCAGAATGACTCCCTCACACAAGCTCACAGGTCTGTGTTTTACATTAGAAAGAAGAGAATTCCATTTATGCTCTGACATGTCAGAGGACATGTGGTGCAGTGGGACACTGTGTCCAACATTCCTGAAAGCAGCTGCGTCAAGAAAAATGGGATGAAATGGGGAAACAGCCGTAGGAAGACAAAAGGAAACAAAATGAATGTAAAACATAAGACAAGGAAGAAGAGGAAGAAGAGGAAGAGGAGGAAGAGGAGGAAGAAGAAGAGGAAGAAGAGGAAGAAGAGGAGGAAGAAGAAGACTCATGTAAGAGAGACAGCACTTTACCTCCACTTTCTGTTTCTGATTATTCACATATAATTATTAACTGGCTGGAGTTTGTCATGAAGAGAGCACTGACTATAGTAAATATGTATGTTCACATGCCACTTTATTCACCATGTTTCCACGCTGATTCATGACATCATCAGTCAAAGTCTTCTGGTATTGGCTTAACTCATTTAACTACTTAATTACATACTGAGAATAAAGGTGATTTTGAACGTTACATAGTTGTTGTGGTGGAAATTCTTCCTTGTCCAACATCAGATTGTTACAGTTGTTGGTGTCAGACTGGATTATCTAAATATTTTCAGAAATATTTCAGAAACTGCTGGAAAAACTGGGATTTTATAGACTTTGTCCAAGAAAAGAGAGTCTTATTGATGCCTGAGGTCAAACTCTCTCTCTCTCACTCACAAATACCAAACTGAGCAGAAGACCATCACTCACTCACTCCCACTCATTTTCTACCGCTTTATCCACTAGGGGTCGCGGGGGGTGCTGGTGCCTATCTCCAGCTAACATAGGGCGAGAGGCGGGGTACACACAGAGACAGACAACCATTCACTCTCACATTCATACCTATGGGCAATTTAGAGTGTCCAATGGACCTCTTGCTGCAAAGGCAAGAGTGCTAACCACTACACCAACCGTGGGCCCCCAGAAGACCATCAGTGAACAGAAACCACAGCAGCTGAGGATTAATAAGGCTGACTGGTGTGACTGGTGAGATGATAAGAATATGTCATTCTTTGAAATTAATATTTAACCAATTTAAATTACATGTCCATAGATAATTTGAATTTGCCACTGTATGAAATGAGTTATTGATTATTAATTCTGTAATATTATAGTGAAATCATATTTCTAATGCAATTTCAAGCTTGTTGAAAACCATGAGAATCATAATCAATAAGAAGGTAACATTCCAGTAATAACATGTGATTGAATCATCAAAATCAATAATGACCATATTATAAAGCTGAAATTCCCACACACATTTTACCAAGCTATTACTTAAAGATTTACATGGAAACACAATGCAATTAGTGATATTTCTTTCCTATTAAAATATTATTACTATATTTTAATGTTCGCTTGGACTCACTGGATGTTTTTAGGACGATGCTGGAGAAGATTTATTCTCCTTAAAATTGCATATTTGGTCATTTTATGTGTTTGCACAGTATGTATGCTGACTGGGTTAGGCTGCCGACTGTTTGGCCAGGACACAGTGGAAAAAGAGATTTTTAATCTCAGTGTGTTTTTTTCCTGGTCAAACACAGGTTAAATAAATAATAATAATGTGTTGCAGCAAAAAGGTTCATGTACATGATCATGAAACATTAAAACTATAATAATGATAAACCACAGGAGGGGTTTTTAAGAGTCAGCAGCAGATCAGATGATTTATGGAGAAAGATCTGCTTTTCCGCTGTTTTTCCTACAGAACACTGACTCAGAACCTGTTCACTGAGCCAAACCTAGGAGTGGACTCAAAGCAGAAATGCAGGATTTTCCCTCGTGCACTGACAGATTCAGATTCACGTGGACGGTTCAGCCTCAGACGACCTTCTCCTCTAACTGTAAATGTGCCGGCGCTTCATTTCAGCGTCACACTCATCTTCATTCCTGTCCATCGAGAGACAATTACCCGCAGCCTGTGAGACGAATGACGCATTTTTACAAATGATATGGAAATGTATGGGAGTTCCTCGTCAGCACGTCCCTCTGTGCTCCACTCTGTCTCTGTCTGTGTCTCAGGGGGTCAGGTAACAGTGTTCACACAAGTGAGAGCAAACAACACCCACACTCTTCACTGACGTCAGCTGGGCAATTTTCAAAAGACACTGTGACATAGAGCTGCTGAGGTCTCATGTCACACACACACACACACACACACGCACACACACACACACACACACACGCACACACACACACGCACACACACACACGCACACACACACACGC
>JAFBJR010000737.1:4592-18748 GCA_016785285.1 Brachirus orientalis | reverse complement strand
CACACACACACGCACACACACACACACACGCGCACACACACACACACACACGCACGCACACGCACACACACGCACAGACACGCACAGACACGCACGCACACACACACACGCACACACACGCACTCACACACACACACACACACACACACACACGCACGCACACACGCACACACACGCACACACACACACACGCGCACACGCACAGGGAGGACATGTCTCCACTGTGGCCTCACTGCATCTCTGCTGAGGACGGACGACTCTGCAGAGAAAAGAGCTGGGTGTCACTGGCACAGCTGTTCCCATGGCAACCTACAGGTGCCTCACTCGCCGGTGATGCAGTTGCTGTGACAACCTGCAGTGTGTACAATCACTAAGGGATTGTGGCTGAAAAGAAAGAACACGCTGTGGGTGTTTGTTGTCGTGGGAGTGGAAGCAGAAATGCTGCAGACCAAACAAGTGATGAGACAACAGAGCAGAGTCTGAGGCTGGAGGATTAGTTCGCACTCAATCCAACACTGCAAACAGAGTTGGAGATACTGTGGCAGTCAGTGAGAATCAGAAACTAAGTGCTGAATAAGCTGAATAAAAAAGAAAAGGATTTATATCCCAGGAAATCAAGGACAAGGAAAGATTCTATCCTCTCGGTAAATGAAAAGAGTTTTTAAAAGTTGAGATCCTAAATTTGAAATAAAATAATCTGTGCTGCAACAATCAATTAGCTTAAGTGACAAATGAATCACCAAATGTTTTCTAAGCTTAACCATCTTCTCTCTTCTGTTGCATCTGCAATGTAAACTGATGAAGATCCCACATTCTACAGATGTTGAAGAGCCTCTTCCAGATGTTGGATGTTACAAACCCCTAAAGTCACCAGTGATTTATGGCCCACATGTCACACTGACATTCACCACCTTCACCTCCTCCATGTTCTCTCACAAATGAAATACGCTGCAGAAGGATCTAAAGTCGCCCAGCTTGACTTTCAACTTATTTTAAGAACACGACTGGAAACTTCTTTCCATTTTGTGTAGGTTTATCTGCTTCTTCTTGCCACTGAAACTGATACAGTACAGAGCATTTAAGTTCAAGTTTAACCAGTAACATCACAACCTGTTACTGCCAAGTGTATTACACCAGGTTTATTCGTGCGTGAGCATTACGTACACATGGATGTATGAACACATAATAAAGTTGTGACACTATGTCAGTGTTCACTGCTTATTCACTGCACAAATGGCTGAAAATGAATTGTATCCAGATGAAATGACCACATGTGACACAGATGCAAAATCCCTCACCATCACTTCCAATCAGGACTGAGGTTTGATACCTACATGATACATTTCTCACATTTGTAGAGGACATATGTGGAAAAGGAAGCAAGATCTAGTTAAGATAAAGGCAAAGGAACCAACTCACCAGAAGGACCTCAACCAATAATAAGACGACAGCACAAGGAGAGTTGGTAGCTTTATGGTTATTTCAGCTAAATTAAAATCACCCTTTCTCAACTCTCCCTAAAGAAATAAACACAGTCCAAATGGTGCCACATGATTTCAACAACACGTGTATCACTTTCACCCACATTTTCCACACCTTTACTTCCACTGCCACTTGTGTTTATGTTGAACACACAATACGTTCAGGTGGCTCAAGTGTTACACTGAAGTCGTGACTGTTACAAGAGTAGGACGTGGATATGGACACATGATGTAAACTAGAAGAAACAACATTAACCATCCCATCCCATCATGCAACACTCACAGCTAAAACAAAGAGCTTTGGCAGGACGCTGCACTGTTCAAATGTTCTACAGACATTTAGTGTTATATGTCACACAACTCCTGAAGATGGTGGATAGTTGTTGTGGGTCAAGATGCCAAAACAGTCATGGACAAGAAAAGTGGACAACATTTTACCGGCTGAGATGGATCAGGGACTATAAAACACGCTGGAAGCAGATCAATAAAGAAGACAGAAGGATGGAGAACCGTCAGACGACGCATCCGACTCGTGCAGTGATCACTTCAGATCGGAGCCGTTACAGATGTCAAGGTCACACCGGGTCTCTCTCACTGATCCGATCAGTCGTGTCCAGTGAAAAGCACCTGGGCTCATTATAAAGGTCAGACATACTGCATGTATATTCAGTCTATTGTGTTCTCAGTCATTTTTGCTTGATTTTGTGGATTTCACAGCCACAGTGAACATGTCTGTTGAGGATTTTGACATCCAGTCACATGACATCCAGAGCCCTATTAAAGGTCCCGAAGGATAATCCAGAAAGCTGGAATTAGATTATCAACCATGTTTTCACTGCATGTCGAATTGACACAACAACTTTGGTGACTTTTACATGGTCAGCCAATCAGGTTACAGTATAACCTACAGTATAACAGATTTAAGTTAAGCTGATTTGTGTGCTAGTAGTGGGTGAAACTACACCGAAGAAGTCGGAATCTTTGTCCTACCTTCGCGGAAACTGCCATTGAGCCGGTGGTTGATGTCAAGTGAGCAGGGTTTGCGTGTAACGGCGGTTGTCACAGACTCATACGGGTTTTCTTCGTCCTCCGGAAGGAAAACGTCCAACGACGGCGAAGTGACGATTTCTCCTGAAAGCTTTGAGTCCTAGAAGAGAAACAGACGAAAAAGAAATGTGAAGAAAAACAACAGAAATAAAACCTAATTTAAAAACACAATGAGCACAATGTTTGACATAAAACAGACAAATACTTTACAAGTACTTTACAAGATGGAACGGCAATAAAATATAAACATAAGCAATTAAAATCATAGATAGTAATCAGAACATAAGATTTTAGTCCCACAATAAGGAAACTTATGGAGAGAAAAATAGAAGAAAGTGTAAGCTGAACCATAAAATGATTTTATTAAGAAGCATTAAAAGGTTTGTAATGGTGTTTATCAAACACCTTACAAAGTCCTATAAAAGTATACTTGAAAAATGTCTCTTTAAAATGGATTTAAAAGAGAATAATGTTTATTATAAAAGTGTTTGGAAAGAAAAGTGGAGAGAAAAAGAAAAATAACTGACAGTTAAATCAGTCCAAGGCTTCACCTAACGGGCATTATAACAAACCAAAGGGTGTTAAACATCCAAACATCACCTCATCAATCTTTTAGTTCAGTTCAAGGCTATCGTCCAAGTGCAGACACCGTCACACAGTCCAATTATCATGAAAGATGTGAGGAAATGTTCAAATCAATCAGTGAAAACAAAGGCTGGCCTTTCTTCTTCTCAGTCCTGGAGAATTTATTGTAGCATCTCTCACAGGTCCATTCAAGTCTTAAAGTTTTATTGTCCTGGATTAGTTTAGTTTCACTGGATAGAAAGAAAATAATTGATGTAAATGGTTTGTTCAGGTTTTTTGTGACCCTCCTGCACCAAAGTCCAAAGAGAAAACAAGTGTTTTAGCTCACAGATACAAAGGAGCTGCTGGTTCACTGCTGCCAGTTTGGTTTGGTACGTTTGTGTCACATAAGTTAAGACAAAGAAATTATTTCAAACACTAAAATCACCAAAAAACATTTGAACATCCTAATGGACGCAGCAGTGGATCAACAGATCCTGATGTAGAAACCAGTGATTTCCTCCATGAACAAACTTGTCTGTGGACCTGTGAAGAAAAGCTGCACAAACATCAAACATTATGGTATCACAGAGCAGGAGTCCATTTCATTAAGTGAGCCTTTTGTTTGTTAAGTATTTTCTTATCAGTGACAAGGAGTTTTGACATGATGTTAATAATTCAATACAACCATACTCCAAAAGAATCATCATACATTAACGTTTGAACCAAATACCTGCAGAGAATTCACACCATTACAGTCTCCTCTTAATAATTCATATTTAATTAAATATTAAATAAATGTCTGCTGTGAACGACATGTTATTTGTCCTTCTGTCTGAAAAACGATGACCAAATTCTGATCAGGTCATCATTGATTCCAAGTGATGCCATGACATAATGAATTCATGAAAAGTGGACGGAGAAACACAGAAGTAATGAATTCCTGCAAAGAAACATGAAACATTTATTTTATAATCAGGAGCCTTAAAAAGTGAAAAACAAAATGTTTTCATTCCATGGTTTTACTTCAGAGCTGCTGAAAAAGGTGGTTGTTGTAATAATATTTCCTTAGACAGAGCAATAACTTGAGGGTTTTTAATCACATGGTGAATGAATTTCAGAGAAAAGCAAAACAGCTGCTTGTGAAACAGCAAACACCAAACGACCTGATGAATTTGTCTAAACAGTGTTTGTTTTGTCTCCAGTGGGCCAACACAATTATTCAACATATTAAATCAGGACTTTCTGCCTAAATGATACTACATAACATTTTTTAATCAGTGTTCTTAATCTGTGGGCGTGTAAAGGTGCAGTGACATAGAAAAATACACTACAGCATTTCTGGACTAATGTGATTTACCACAGAACATCTGGAATATTAACACCAACTGTCACAGGATGAGAAATCTCAGTGAATCAATGTACGCAGTCGTCACTTCCTGTCGCCATGTGCTTCAGATTCAGCACAGACACACATCATCATCATCATCGTCATCATCGTCATCATCATGGCGCTGACAAAAGCTAAAACGCCTGAAACGTGAAACCAAACCACTGGGGAAGAGATTTAAGTGGTTTTCACTCTAATAGTCCGATAGACTTGGTGCGATTAGCCGGTTCTGAGTTTGCTTTCACACTGGACCGTTTCAATAACATATTCCCCTCCTCGCCTGAGGTGGCGCTGAAGGATAGAACAGAAAAGAAAAGATAGAAAAGAATACTCACTCATCTATTGATTAATGCAAATCTACAGAAGACTATTTGTAAACAGCATATGACAGAATAGTTTAGGATTAGGGGTCATTTTCTGGACCTTTTAACTCAAGGCAAAGGTCGCCGTAATCTTTACTGACATCATTTGGACAGGAATTATAATGACAAATAAATGTTAACTGTCAGTGATGTCACAACTGGTCACTTCAGGTTCTGACAGTTAAAAACAACACACTCGTTCTGTGATACATGATCTACAGGTGAACCCACTTCATAATCCACACAGTGTCATTTCCTCATCACTCTTTCATCAACATAAGTTGATTTCAGGTGACGACATCATGAAGCTCATTGAGAGAAGAACAAGGGTTTGCAGCGCTGTCAACAAAGCAAAGGGTGGCTACTTTGAGGAATCTAAAATATAAAACATATTTAGAGATATTTCACTACATAATTCCATGTGTTCATTCATAGTTCTGATGCCTTCAGTGAGAATCTACAATGTAAATAAAGAAAAACCGTTAAACGGGAAGATGTGTCCAAACTTTTGAGACTGGAAGTGTAGATATAAACCTGTATGTAGTTCTTTAGAGACTTGCAGGAGTTGCCCTTTGTTTGTGGTGAAGAGTTTCACATTGTGTTGGTGAAAAGGTTGAGCTGTGAAGGACTCGCAGAAGGTGAGTTTATCTGTGAGGCAGCTGTGTGTCCAGAGACAAAGGAAAACATGAGTGTGGTGTGAAGCAGGAGAAAAGGTTTCAGAGACCAGAGTCATTTCAGTCAAAAGACAAAACATGTCTTTTCATGAACGTCACTGTGGATTTCTGCATTCTTTTCCCACAGAACACAAGACCATCATCCTTTCTGATGGTAAACATGTAAACTGTAGCGATCAGTCATGGCTCTATGAACGTGTCTGTTCTCGACTGTCTGACTCGCCTCATCCAGAAGCCATTACTCCTCCTGCCATCATGTGCGACTACATTACCCACACTGCACCAGGTCATCAATCATTCCTGGAGCACACTCAAAATGGATTAATCATCCAGCCTGATGGAGCAATCAGCCTCTTGATGATTTCACTCACTCCCTCACATCACTTTCCCTTTTTCAAGTGTCCCTGGTTTTTCTGCCTCCATCAGCACTTAATTAGCCAGACATTAGCAGCTAATGGAGACACAGTCAGTCTCTTCATGCCTTCACTCTGCAGGTGGTCTGGGCTGCAGTGACACTGATGTGACGTGACAGCCTGGTGAGCTGCACATGAGACTGCAGACACGCTGAGTGAAGCTTCGGATTATAGAGTCATATGCTGCTGCTGCTGCTGCTGCTGCTGATGATGATGATGCTGCTGCCACTGAGGTCACTGCCACTTTAGAGGTTCATAAAAACTCTGCCTTTGAATTATAAACTCATCTGACAACTCTGATTAAAAGTGTAATCAATCAGCTACACATTAATGTTTCGATTTAAAACACGGGTGGGTGAGACAGTCGCCTCCATGAGTCACTTTGTTTAGATGACGTCGTCTCAAAACTCTCAGATTATGTGACTGACATTTAAATTACTGTTTAGACTCAAACTGGCCTTGGTGCTCGGAGCATGTTCTGCAGTTCCCATCCCCACAGCTTTGACCCAGAAATATAGGAAGATGCTGAGATGCCGAGACAGCAGAGACAAAAAGATGGTGAAGTCCAAACTGGTGCATGTTAGGACTGACAAGAAGACACAACTGAAGCTCATGATCATGTGCTGCACTGACTTTACTGGTTTCTGAGCCATAGGGAAAGTAAAAGAATTATCAAAAGATCTGCAGGAGAAGGTAGTTGAACTTTATAAAACAAGAAAAGGATATAAAAAGATATCCAAGGAATTAAGAATGACAGCAGCACAGTTCAAACTCTGAGCAGTGGAAAATGAAGGAGTCTGTTGAAAGCAAGCCACGGTCAGGTAGACCAACAAAAGTTTCAGCCACAATTGTCAGGAAAATATTCTGGATTTAAAGAAAAATCCACAAATAACTTCAGCTGACACACAGGACTTTCTGAAATATGTGTGGCTGTTTCAAGATGCACAATAAGGAGGCGCTTGAAGAAAAATGGGCTGCATGGTCGAGTCTCCAGAAGAAAGACTTTACTACACCAACGCCACAAAACAGCTGCTCACAATACACCAAACAGAACAGAGACAAGCCTGAAAACTTCTGGAACAAAGTGATTTGGAGTGAAGAGACCAAACAGAACTTTATGGTCACAAACATAAACGTTACATTTACAGCAGAGTCAACAAGGTCTATGATGAAAAGTCCACCATTCCTACGGTGAACCATGGAGGTGGATCACTGATGTTCTGAGGATGTGTGAGCTACAAAGACACAGGGAACAAGACGAATGCAGCGAGTTTTCAGAAAAATTTACTTCGGGAGTGACCATCTGAGTCTCCTGACCTCATTATCATTGAGACACTTAGAGGAAGATCTCAAACAGTTTAGAAGCCCGAGAATTTTTTTTACCAAAATAAAGTTCCTCATCCACAACTACCACAAAAGACTTCGAGCTGTCGTTGACGGAGCCGATACACTGTATGAAGATGTAGGTCATGTAAACTTTGGGTAGTTTCTGTTGTCATAATGATTTAAAAAGAGCAAACACAATTGTCCGATGACTCATATTCTCTGAAAAATCCTAATTCTGCCAGGGTATGTAAACTATGTAAAATGATTAGGATGAAACAACAAAAAAGTCATGGTTACAGGAGTCTGTTTCCACTTTGTGAGGAATGCTCCTTCAAACAATGTGCTCTAACATAAAGTAAAGATAAAGTGAACAATCCATGCTTCCTAAAAAGGTCAGAGAAACAGAGTTAAACTGTGGTCCCTGAACGTGACACACATTTACATGAACTCTGTTCATTTTGTGCATTAGAAAACCCACAGTGTGTGAATGGACGTTCCTTCAAAACAATGAGATAAAGCTTTGACCACAGGAAGTTAAGGTACATTTAAATGGAAACTCAGACGAGTGAAGCGGTCGATCTTATGAGAGGAAGTGACACGCTTCATGGGAAATGCAATCATGGTTTGAAAATAAATATCATCATCGCAAATGAAAAGGAAACGTGAGTTTGAAAGTACCAATCATTTCCACAATGGTCTCTTGTGTTTTTCAGTAATTACTGATGTGTCATAATGAATTAACAATGAATTTCCTAGGATTTAAAATGCCACAGGTACAGAAGCCTGTTTAATATGCAGTGAAGGAAACACATGAGAGAAGCTTAAGAGACAGAGTGTGTCTCTGCAATGTCTACAAGGAAATTCAATTTAAATATAATGCAAATGAATAAAAGAAGGTCCCTTAAAGCAGGATATTATTCAGGAAAAGTGCCTAAAATTATTTATAAAAGAACTGAATGACAATGAAACACTCACAGAAGTTAATTTCTCATTGTCCTACTGTGTGCTTTTAGTTTTTCTTCTGCTCTTAACCAAAACCCAAGCCTCATGGATCCTGCCAGTGTAAATCAGCTTCATCACAAACAGCTTATTAAAGAACAGGAAAGAGTGACACGAGTCACAAAAGCCACGGTCGGGAAAAGAGACATACAGACAGGGAGAGAGAAGAAGTCACAGGTAGATCCATCTCAGCAATCACTGTCCAGTTAGTGTCAGTGAATCTGGACCAGACCAGACCAGACCAGGACCAGACCAGACCAGACCAGGACCAGACCAGACCAGACCAGACCAGGACCAGACCAGGACCAGACCAGACCAGACTAGACAGACAGGCAGGCAGACAGACAGAGCGGGAAGAGGAAAAGGAGTTTGTTCTGAGGACAGGAAGCAGAGGAAGTGGATGTGGGATTCTTCACACACATGAAAATAGGAAAGACTCAGCAAGAGACACAGGAAAATGCAGCAGAAGATCAATGATTTGAACACTTCCTTTGCAGCAGGACAAATCCTCAAGACACGCCAAACAAATCATTGACAATCTAGTCCAGAGTGAAAGTCAAATGTATCCTGCAGTGTGACAACAGGTTCAGCTACCTGATGTGATCTTCTGCTGCCATTCCCGACTCAGAAGACTTCCAAATAAAAGTGGTGCGACATGAGTCGTCCCTCCAACAAACAAACACGCTCAGTCTTCATTCATGTCCCTGCGTCTCTGCCTCTCCAGCCTCCACCCTCTCTATCTGTTCAGAGCCCAGATAGCACACAGAGAAACTTGTGTCTGCAGTGAACAGGAAGAGAGCAGACGAGCACAGGCCTCCTCTGGCCACTAATTAGCAGGTCGTACGCAGCTTCCATCCCACTGCAGGGACCAGATTCAAAGTTCTGGTGCGAGTGAGTGACAGTCCGAGGACTGAACCTAACGGTGTGTGATTATATCTGTGTGATCTGTCTGTCTGCTTCCAGGAGATAAACTTAAACGTATGATCATGTGAGAATTCTGTGGCTTCTTCCTCATCTGTGTTCGAGAGCCTCGTGTGTGTGTGTGTGTGTGTGTGTGTGTGTGTGTGTGTGTGTGTGTGTGTGGAGAGACCTGATAACACAAATAGGAAATATGCTGTTGCTGTGGTCACGTCTGAGGAACTTCTATCTTAATCCTGTGACTCCCTCTTCCTCTGTCTGCCATTTTCACTCTATACTGTAAAAGTCTCGCCACAGCAGTTCAGAGGCCATCAGATATGAACAGAGGCTATAATTTTCTGGCATTTCCTCATGGAGACTATTTGATTAGAGAGAAAAGGAGGAGGGCTGGACATTAGGGAGGACAATGGACCCTCAGAGGACCTCACTGGGAGGGACGTGCAGTCAAGAGCAGAGACAGGCCGACCCAAAAGAACCACTGGGATAATAGACTAAAGTATTTAACAGGAATATTAATGCATATAATCCAGGGCTGTGCATCTTCACTGCTCTCATAATTCCATTCTCATGATGTATCACATTCTCTTTTTACACTTTTATATCAATCAATAAAAGCTAGAAATCTATTGATTAACCCAGAGGATAAGAGTTGGTTACTGGTTTGAACAGGGTCTTTGGACTGGACCTGCTGCAGCCAACACCCAGGACCGAACACAGAACCCGGGGAGACAGTTTTCTCCGCTGCAGCCCTAAATCATTCCAATCATTCTCCAATCTCACCTTTTCAAAACGCCTTTAACGTCATCCTTTTCTAATGATCTTATTAAATTTTGTGCTTTCAACATGAAGTGACTGTTTTCCTTTGTGTTTCCAAGATTTTTCACCTGATTACAAATAAAAATAATGATTTAAAGACTCCATGACATGTAATGATGCAGACAGCTGCGACATGAAACTAACATGTGCAGTCCAATAACCAAACAATTCAGGGAAACTCTTCATAAAGCACTGTTTCATTTCTTTTTATATATTTTTAACTGTAATAAAATGTGTTTTTGCAGGTTTTCTTGAGTGTCATCATCACTGAGTGACTTTTAGTGACTTAGCAATGATTTTGTGAGAACAAAGTATGTAAACTTACAAAAATAAGTAATAATCAGTCAATGCAAAACTGCAGTTTATTTGGTGCATAAAGGTGCAGTGAAAGTAACTGGTGTATCCCATATTGAATTACCCCTTTACATAATATTAGAAAAGGTCAGTGTGAGGGGAACACAGCATTTAAGTTGATTTATATGAGAGTGTTTAGAGCAGCGAGCAGGGACTGCCCCTCGCAGAATTGGATTTCCCTCCATCACTGACTAATCCCTCTGAGATCAGCTCACTGAGCCACTTCAGAATAGAACGGCCTACACATTCCCCACGGCCAGAGTCTGACAGTCTGACCCAACTTCTGCCTGACGACTGTGGAGGAACGTCCACAGGACACTGAAGGCTCACAGTTACGAGCTGCTGCTGTGTTTTCACAATACCCACTTCTGGTTGTAAAGAATGAGATTAAAGCAGCTCACAGGTGTCACTTTTATGAGCTCTCAACAATAGATACAAGCCATGGCTTCATCACTGTCAGCTTCAACTCAGCCTAGAAAACACTTGATGATGGGACTGGTTATGAGGATGTACTTGTCATGAAGTAACTACTCATCATCATCACAAGAGACAAAAGTGCTCGCGTTCATTAGTGAAGCCAAAGTGCAGACACTTGTGTTAAAAAAGCCTCTGCTAAATGGAAAAGTAGTGATTTCACTTAAAAGTGCAGTGCTCAACTTTAAAACACAGACAAACATGAGTTACAGTTGAGGACAAAATGATTAGCCTCCCTATGAAAATGTCATTGTTTCAAAGGTATTTCCTAAGTGCTGTAAAAAATGCTGTGCAGTCATTTGTGACATATAACTCACGTCATATAACTAAAATAAGTGTTTGCGTCTTTGTGTCGTCACGGCTGTTTCTATGACGACCACGCCAGGCCATGTTTGAACCCAACTGAAATACGTTTATATTAAGTTACACACTACAGCTTAACGTGTAAAAATGTAAAGAAAACGCAGACACACACTCTCAGTCCTTCATTTCCAGGCTTTTAAAGTCTCCACATGGCCTCACACACCTGCCTTTGAGCTGCCTTCACATCTAGAGGATCCTGAGTGGATTTGTGATTATAACCTGTGTCAGCAGTGTGATGCAGACCTGCTCCACCTCAGCTCCTTCAATCTGCTGCAGAGGAGAACATTAAAGATCAGCAGAGGAGAACAGAGCTGAAGAAACTAATGAGTGAGTGGTGAAAGAAGAAGAAACAAATGTGTCGACGAGTGAGCAGCTCTGACGGTGACTGAGGTTTGTCAAACGTGGTTACCCCACGCCCGACAATTTCTGTGTTGCCTAGCAACCCCTTCAACCCAGGTGGATCTGTCTCTTTTTTCATTTCTCTTTTTCTCAAGGTTTCCAACTTATTTTTTTAAAGTCAGCACAGAAGAAGAAACCTCCTTCTCCACACGGTGTCTGTGTTTACGAAGGAGGGAAATCTGGTGAGTTTCCACATGCATTTATACTAAACTAACCTGTCACTTGTAGTAAAAAACAAACAAAAAGTTCCTACAGGGTTTATTTTTCCAACACTCTCTGCATACTGAATATAATTCTATGAAAATCATCTGTTTTTCAGTTCAGCCCAAACCATCTGCCTCTGTTATTGAACTAGTCCATCCTTATTTAAAGCTCTTATTTTTCACTGTTTTCACTTATTTATTTGGTTTCATTGTTTTGTTTCTAAGTATTTTTATGTGTAAAAATGAAGTAGTGAAAATTGTTATCCTGATATTTAATTAAAAACAACAGTGTCAATCTCACCTGCTGCCTAAAGCTACAGTGGTGAGTCTCACTGACCTTCAACACAAATGTTTTGGTGTCAAGGTCATCCATCCTCAGCTCCTCCCACTGGATAATAAACAGACAATAATAAGACAATGTCTTCATCTATAAAACACTCCCTTAAAGCACAGTACATTACATTTTTATTTTTCAGGTTACTTTTTAGCATAGCCAGCTGTTAGCACTGTTATTGTTGGAACTGCAAACGTTGCACACGTATGTACAGCTGCTTAGCAGAGCAGCCAATAGGAGCACCCTCTCTCTTCAAACTGTCCTGTGATTGGTAGAGCTGTAGCAGTAACTGCAGAAAGGAAACACAGCAGGAGGAACGAGCACAACCGCCACAGCTGCACGTGACATCACACAGTCACATGATTCACACAGAAACCTTCAATAAGACGGTCTTTCCTAAAGTACAGAAATTTAAAGCTATTTTAAATAATGACGTATACAAACATAGTTATAGCTAGAATATTTGATTTCTTCATATAAACCCATATACAAAGTTACACACTGGACCTTTAAGGCTTCTAAGTTTTCAGAAGTGCAACATTTTCTGCGCGACCTGTTTGGATTCACTTCACTGACTGAGTGTTGATGGACAGCTGGACGACAGAGAAACTCAGCGGACACAAAGGTCAGCACTGCAGAACAGGAAAATACAGTGAAATGAAAATGAAGCCGAGCTCGACATGAACACGATGAAGAGGGAAGATGGAAACAATGAGAATCAAAGTGATGGAAGTGGCTGCTGCAAAAAAGCTTTTACCTGATCATTCAGTCTAAAACTAAACCAGTCTATTTTTACAGTAAATCTGTTTATTCTGAAGCCTCGTGTTTGTTCATTGTGTGAACCACTGGGTTTCTTTTCTCTCTGTCATATTGTAACAGTTTTGACCTTAATATATACAAAGCCTTGAGATAATGTATGTTGTGATTTGGTGCTATACAAATAAAAATGAATTGAATTCACAATTAAACAAGACAAATTAACACAGTTGTCACTTAATTAAACAGTAACGAGTCGTTTTCTCTTCCCTCCTTCTCATATCATCTTCTACAAAACACACAAAATCAAATACACACACATGAAGCTCAGTGACAAACCTTTAAAATGCTACAAATGAAGTTCTTTACACCAACAAATTAGTGCACACACACACACACGAACACGCACACACACATGCACGCACGCACACACACACACACACACACAGACACACACACATCCAGGTGCGAACATCTCCGGGCTGTGAATCAGTCAGTCAGTGTGAAAGACAGAGAGTCTGCTGTGTTGTCAAATGTCCTGCTGTTTGAGCCAACACAGATCTCAACGCTAAACATTCATCGTATTAACACAACACAAGGAGCTGAGTGGGCAAGGAAGGAAGGAAGGGAGGAAGGAAAACAAAGAAAACATGAAGGAGGAAAACAAGCACAGTTTGAATTCATCCCTTTGTTTCCAAACTGGCACACTTTCACTACATTTACAACATTAGATAAAATGGTGTTAGTAGTCCGACTAAAACCAGACTTTAAAAATACACAAACACAAGTTAGTTGAAAAAAAGGCAGTTTGACCAAAATTCAAACACTGATCTAAACTCACAGTTGAGGACCAAATTATTAGCCCCTATGAAAATGTCATTGTTTTAAAGGTTTTTCCCATGTGCTGTTAAACAGAGCAAATACTTTTTAACCCAGATTATTCACACTGGAAGCAGGTCCTTTGGTCAGATGAGACCAAACCAGAGCTCTTTGTCCACAGAGACATTGTTTATGTTTGGAGACAGAAGACAGAGACATATAAGCCAAAGAACAGCGTCCCCACAGTGAAACACGGTGGTGTGAGGATTATGCTGTGGGGATGCTTCAGTGAGTCTGGAACTGGGAATCTCATCAAGGTGGAAGGAATCATGAAGAAACAAGGAGATGTGAAGATTTGGAAAGAAAACCTGAAGCAGTCAGCAGCAAAACTGGGTCTGGGTCGTCGCTTTGTCTTCCAACACGACAATGACGACCCAAAACATACGTGGCTCCTGGTGAAGAAC